>JAEANM010001207.1:0-29158 GCA_017656035.1 Myanophis thanlyinensis
TTTGTATTGTATTTTACTTGCTGTGCACCGCCCCGAGTCCTCTGGGAGAGGGGGCGGTATATAAATTCAATAAAACACAAACACAAACACAAACTCAAGGCCTGCAGGCTGCATCTAGCCTGCAGGGTGCTTGGATCTGGCCCACAGGGGTCGCGGTGCCTCTGCTAATGAAAACGGAGCTTGGGAGGGCTGCACACGGCCCTCCTGAGCTCCATTTTCACTAGCAGAGGGTTGCAGGAGCTGTCACAGCCAGAAACAGAGCTTGTGAGGGCTGCATGTGGGCCCCCTTCGTTCTGTTTTCGCTGGCAATGGATTGCAGGAGGCTGTCACAGCTGGAAATAAGCTTGCAAGGACTGCGTATCCCCCCCCCCCCCCCAAGCTCTGTTTTTGCTGGCAAAGGATTGCAGGAGGCTGTCGCAGCCAAAAACTGAGCTTGGGACCCCTTTTTGCTGGCAGAGCACTCGGGCCACTACAGGCGTCCCCGACACGAGTAATGTTGAGCTGGCCACACCCATCCTGTCCATGCCATGCCCACCCCCGAAGTCAAACACAACCTTGATGCGGCCCTCAGTGAAGTTGAGTTTGACACCCCTGTTCTAAAGTGTTGTCTCCTTCTGCATGTGCTAGTTTGACAGTTTTTTTAATATTTTGATACCTTTCTCCAAATATTTATCTTATCAGACATTAAGAAACAAATACTACTTAGTGCCAGGGATATCCTTTCTAGGAAATTTTATTTAGCATTTCCCCTCTTATTTTTTTTTTTCAATTTAGAATTGATTCCTGGAATTGACACAGACAAATCCATGCAGTTTTCTTGGCAATATTTTTTTCCAAAAATGGTTTGCCACATCTACTTCCCATGGTTGAGAGGGAACCCACTTGGCTTCTGTGGCAGGATTAGAAGTCAGATTTTCATGTTTCTAGTCCAGTATCTTAAGCGCTAGATCAAACTGGCTTTCTCTAACTAAAATGTAAACAGCACTAAGCTAATTTTCTGCACTGCCTTCTTGGACAAATTTTTGATCAATCCATTTATCTTATATTTTTAAAACAGATTTTAGCGATTTATCTGAAGTTAACTTCACAATCCACTTGGCATTCCTAATAATCTGATTTGATGTTATATATACATTTGACATTTATCTGGTGAATCTCATGTAAGGGAAACATTGTTAGAACACCATGTTAGAACACCGTGCTCCTTGCAGTTTAGCATAGCTGCTGTTGTTTTTCCTGTATTGAAATCTGAGAGCTACTAAGAATAACTTCATACATCCATCTAGTTAGCTCTGGTATTTTCACGTCAGTATTTTCAGCATTCAATTCCTCCTTATCCCATATAGTGATTGGCAAAAACATACACTTGTTTTCAGAAGAGCCTGGTGCTAACGTAGAACCATTTACTGCATTTTCATAGCAGTAACTAGTTAATTGCTTCCTTGGAATAGCAACCTCTTCCTTTATATATCTGGAAACAAAGGTGGATTTCAATTCAGTGGATGCGAATATAATTAAGATCTCAGGTCTTGATTCCTAAGTAAGTTTTGACATTTTCTAAAGCTTTAACTTGTATTTTATGAGCAACTAGAATGCTACATGATTACAAAATCTCATTTAATCAAAAAGGCTTAATCTGATTGCCTATCTAGATTTTATTATTAGTCATAACACTCTATACATTAAGAAAGCTAACTATCATTACTATGATTACTATAAGCAATAATTATGCTGGGCAATTTTCTAGATACTTGGTATACACAAAAGCCAGAGTAAGTGAAATATCAGCTGATCTTTAAAGTTTTGTTTTTAATTCAGGTATTGTTTTTTTTCCCTTTTCTAGCACCCAGCACTCTCAACTATGGTTCTTCATTTCAACCCATCAAAACCCAAGTAGCCATTCCTACAGCTCACGTAATGCCCTCCACACTGGACAGATCACCTTGTCTAGCAACTGAATCAAGTGCTCCTCAGACCACTTTGGCTTCCTCCCTACCAGATTCACTGGGTGACACAGGAGGACTGATGTCCAACTATGACTCTGATACTTTGAGGCAATTCCAGATGATCAACCAGAATTCTCTTTGTCAGAATCAGACTTCGGCAGAAAATGGTTACAATCAGTCCTTGTTTTGTAGTTCTGGTCAGTCGGGTGTGGAATGTATTCAGAAACATCCAGATGCTGAAGTCACCCATTCCGCTTTTCTAGATAGGCATTCTCTTGGTCCTTGGTCCCAACTCCAGATGTACTCTCCAGGCAATTCAAATAGCGCTGCTGCTGCTGGCGTAGAAAAAGAATACAATAAAATACTGCAGAATACTAAACCATCAACAGATTCCAGTAGAGTCTGTGGAAAGCAAGTATCCTTGGGACTTAATGCTGCTAATATGTATTCCACCCCTTTGGCTGCTCAATCTCAGACACCAAAGCAGGAAGTTTGTACACTACATCCACATGAGAATTGTGCACACAGTGCCTGGAAACGACATCTGGATTGTGTTCAGCTGCAACTGGAACAGATGCATGTAAGTTACTTTAACCTCTGTCTGTAGGGAATGTCTGCATATGTAGTTGTTCTGCCTGTAACTTCTGTCAGGGCTCATGAGGAGTATGAGACCAGAGCTAACATTGTTGCATATAATTTTCTAAAGGAACAAATGCTGAATGGGGGGAAATCTGTAGAAGCGTCTTAATTTAAAAGCCGTGTGTATTTTTAGTATTGTACTCTGGAGAAATAATCCACTAAGTGCTTTTATTGCAGAATCAAACCTTTAGGAAAGAAAACAAGGACTTGATGTCTGTCAATTTAGCTTTATAGGCTTTTGAAAAGTGATGGCACTGTACATTTTCAAGGAGAGGTTGCAGGTAAAAGATATAGTATGAAACATGGGCAATAAAATTTCATTAAACACAAATCAATAAAAAATACAAATATACTGTATACTACCAAATTTAAAAAATACAATCTTAAAATTGATAACTATAGTATTTTTTTAAAAAATAGGGAATGGAGAAGAAATTAAAATAGTTATTAACAGTTCCAAAAACTATTATGACATAGCTTGAAAATTCCTTGATTGAAAAAATGTCAGATGTTGACAAAATAATACCAACAGTCCATTGTTGCAAGTTAGGTACAGATTTCTTTTACCAGTATTGTATAATAATTATTTTATGCCAACTTCATATACAGATAGATTCAGCCAAGAGAAATATTCACTTGCAAAATCCAGTGATCCATCCAGAGTCATATTAATGATATTATTTATGTCAGCCAAAATGCAACATCAATAAGCCAGAACCAAATGTTTGAAAATTAGATGTCATTCAAATGAGTTCAGGATTACTTTGTTGAATTAAATATTGCTGCTGTTGATTTTTGTTTTGTGAATGGGGTGCTTATTCACTTGTTTTAAGGAGCCCTGCCATAAAATAAGCATTATCTTCTAGATATACAGTACAAAGTAATTGTTTGGTGATTTTATAATGGCACAAAATGATATGAAATTATGTCAGAGAGAGTATATGCCTGATGGTGTATTGATATAGACTGAAATAAGAGTTTCTGTGTTTTAACACATGGAGGAGAGAACAAAAAATCTAAACACATCCCCCCTCCCCAAATCTAACACTGACTTTCTCTTTGAGAACTGAATCTCATGCCTTGTCTCTGAATGTCATAATTCCAGCTGCAAAATAAAGCATCTTGTTACTATCCTTTGGTGAACAGTACTTCACTGCACACACTTGATCCAGCTCAGTGGATTGGCATTGCCAACACAAATGAAAATCTGCTCCTGGAGAAAGAAATTCTCATTGACAGGTAAGAAGTTAAATATTAGTTTACCTTCTAGATTTTTTCAGTAGAAAGTAAAATGCTTAGATTGTATTTCATATCGATAGAAAAGTGAACAATTCTTGGCATAATAAACTTCACCGAATATTCTACAACTTACTTATGAGTGGTTAAGCTTATGCTTTATATTTCCATGGAGGAAATTAAATGGTTCAAGACTATTTTTGCCCAAACACCAAACATAGGAATAGTGGGGAAGAACACCACTTTTTAAAGAGAGGTTTTCTTTCTTCTCTATTAATTAAAAGGACATGCATGGCTTCTTCTGGTGAAATAGGATAACAGCTTTTCTTCTAGGGTGGGTTGTGATTTCTCTTGAGTGCATTTAATTGGCTTTTATTGACTTATGAGAGGAATTATGGAGGTGGATAGCTCTTTCTCAGTTAGCTTTTCCCCATACATCACTCTGTGAGTCCATGTATTGATTTCCCGCTCAGTTGCAAACATGAAAAAATAAATGCTATTTAACCATTTTACTGAAAGCCCTCTCATGTTCCCTTTTATACTTTTAATTTTGTCAGTGTTAATATACTACACAGGTTTGTTCTCATAGGCAGAGACAGCACATTTCCCAGCTGGAGCAGAAACTACAAGAAAGTGAAATGCAAGTCCACAGTGCCCTCTATGGCCATCCTGCTCCTTATGGGGATATGCATCTGTTCAGAATGCAGGTAACCCTTATAACTGGTGGCACTGAAATGTTATTAGGAAAAGAATTTTAAATTCAATGGGATTGGAGGAGGCATGAATGGAGAAGAGATGTGCTCTATAGCTGCTTCTTCAGGAATCTTTAATTTCTGCAATTATTATTATTTTTAAATCCCTTTTATTGGAGTGGAGCTGAGCTTTGACCAACTGGATGCTCTTCCTGATGCCTATGCAGAGTTTGCAGCAAATATTTTCTGTTTGTGCCCTGATAAACATCTGCCACTGCCTAGGATTAACTCTTAGCCACTTGGGGTGAGCATCTTCACCTCTAGGCCAGCACGCAGGTGTTTTGTTCCCTAAGCATTAAAGCCTGCTTGATTCTCTGGTGAGCACACTGAACAAAATCAGATATTCTGTTCGTCCTTCAAATATTGATATGTTTCTCTTCTTGTCCCCATTATTTACTGAGCTCACATTCAATTTGAGCAATTCTTCAACAAATATGATGAGTATAGATTTTAGGAGATGTTCTGGCTATTACTATTTTATTTAAATATCTTTTGCAGGAATTACAGCGGGAGAATATATTTTTACGGGCTCAGTTTACTGAAAAAACAGAATCACTCAATAAGGAAAAAATTGAATTGGAAAGGAAACTGGCTGCTTCAGAAGCTGGTATTAAACGGATCCAGGAGATTCACAAAGAGACTTTACAGAAGCATACAGTAGAATTGAAGAAACAAGAAGAAAGGGTAGGCTTTTTTGGATGTAGCCTCAACAGATGTCCTACTGTCTGCTTATTTACATGGGAATGCAATTTTTTGTTGTAATATTTGATTATTCTAATATTCACACTTCAAGCACATTTCATATTCTATTATATAATAGAGAAATGCTATGGGAATTTATGTTTTTTAGGAGTTAATAAAAGAAACGAACAAAAGGTAAAGCATTAACATTTTCCCAAAATTATTGTACTAAAAGTTGGGTTGGACTATTATTACAAGGCTTCAGAGTTTCAGCAGAAAGCTAAATCACTGCTCTTTATGTGATGTAAAATGTAGAGTGGATTCAAAACTATGTTTCTGAAAAGTATGGGGTTTTTAAACATAAGCTATGCCCTAGAATCACTTTCTTTTGTTGCACATCATAGTACATTTTGCATTGTGGGCAATGCCTTTTTGCATCTGAAATCAATAATAGAAAATGCTGCTACAGTACCTACTGCTGATATTCTATCCTGCAGATCAAGTCCAGAGACAAGCACATTGAGCATCTGAAAAAGAAATGCCAAAAAGAATTGGACCAAAACCATGAGAAGCAGCAGAGAATTGAGTCTCTGGAGCGCTATGTTGCTGACCTTCCAGTATTGGAGGATCATCTAAAACAAAGTCAACAGGTAGGAGGGCATCTTCTGGATGCAACTGGCTTTGAAGTGTAGTTGGATAGTGTAGCTCTGCAAGCTTGAACAGAGTAAATGTGTTAGCTTTGTGAAGAGTCCAATTGCTAGATGGAATTCCTTCCAAGTCTGATTTATATGTTTGTTCTCTCTCCACCCCACCCTACTCCCAATGTTTTAGTTAAAGCAGTCTCAGCAGACAGTTAGCACTTTGCAAGAAACGGTGACTACTTTTGAAAGGGAGCTAAGAGATGTTCGCACTGACTGCCGAGAGAAGGAGCGGCAGTTAGAAGTGCAGAAACACAAAGAAATGGAATTGCTTTCCACAGTGCACAGGTAACACCAGGGAAGTGGGGGGAAGACCAAAAACATTGGCTTCTAGGATAATCTAGAAATACATTGTGATGCCTGGCAATAAAGCCTTCCTACAGATAGGATGGGAATAAAAAGAGAGAAGTTTGTGGCAGAATATGAATATCCTTTGAAGAAGAGTGACTGAAGTATGTTTAACCTTAAGGAAAAAACAACTGAGAGGAGCTAGAGTAGCATTTTTTAAACTCCTTCATAGAAGATCAAGACCTGTTCTCTCTCATTCCAGGGTGTAGAATATGGAATAATGGTTTTTAAGTTACAGGAAAGCAGATTCATTGGAATTTGATGCGGGGGGGGGGGGGAGTGTTGACGTTAGTTATTATAGACAGTGGAACTGATTATCGAGAGAGATGGTTGTCTCCATTTCCTTGGATCAGTGCAAGGAGACCCTAGACAGCTCATCTGTTTAGGATGCCTTAATGTAGATTCTTGCACTAAGAGGGCCAAATGCTTCCTTTTGATCCTGATTCTAGTGATGGGGACTATAGTGAGAGGAGAAAAGAGCCTTGAAAGCCAATTCTGTCAAGCAATACATGCTTTAAGAATCAATAGTGAACAATTCTTGGACAGAGGCATTCACAGAACCCATCAGATTTATCAAAATGATGAAGGGAACAGCAGGGTACAAATCTCACCCTGTTTATAAGGTGTGTGTCCTCGTAGCCAATGTACAAATCGGGCAGGATTTGCATTGTTTTGGCCTGGCACTTTGTTTCATAATTTGCCCTACTTTGTATGGATACCTCTCTCCAGAGAGAGGAAGGCAGAAAATGACTATATAGAGAGTCAAAAGCTTTGGACGCAGAAAAGATCCTGGGAGTAGCAGTCACAGAAGATATTACAGGTAGTACTTAACTTACGACAGTTCATTTAGTGACTGTTCAAAGTTACAACTGCACTGAAAAAGTGACATGATAATTTTTCATACTTATGACCATTGCATCATCCCCATGATCACATGATCAAAATTCTGACGTTTGGCAACTGACTCATATTTGTGATGGTTGCAGTGTGACTCCTAGGATCATATAACCGCCTGACAGACAAAGTCAATGGGGAAGCCAGATTCATTTAATCATGTTACTAACTTATCAAGTGTAGTATGTCAAGCCTAAAGGGAATAATTGATGATTGGAAAAGCGTTTTCACCATTATTAGATTCTATGAGTATTACGGTAGTTTCATTTCTTATATAAGGGTGAGCTTATATAAAGTTCATTTCGTTTAATGAAAACTTCCTGTTTCTTAGTTTACAAGATAAAATAAAGCAGATGAAGCCTTCAGTACCAGAAGATTATGCCCAAGAGAGAGAGAAAGAGAAAGGAGAAAAAGAGGCTCTGCAGAAAGAACGTGATCTTCTCAGGAAGGTAACCTCCAAAGATGAGATTGGAGTTCTTAAGTGGGTGTCTACTACTCTGAATTGAATAGAAGATCATCATTCTCTTTATGATCTTAGGACCATTTGTATAGATCAATATTCTTGTATTAGGATTTCATATCAATATCTCATTGATCTGGCTGAGATGTACTTGATCAAGATTATAAACCCAATCAAAGTTTTATATCATAAAGGATCGAAATCTACAGTTACATTCACTTAAAATAAGCATACCTGGGTTAATTCTGTAGTCTACAATTACAAACACGGGAATCTTCCCACATTGTCTTTAAAGAAACAGTGTCTTGAGTGGGATGTTTGCCTAGTTTATTTTCACCCTTTTAAAAACCCTAACATGGTTTTCTCTGTTTCCTGGTGGTGATGTCTTCTCTTTATCTCGCCATCTTCACTCAGTTTTGTTCTCCCCTCTGTTCCTCAATTGCACCAGTGCCTTTCTTGGCTATATTTTATGCAATGTTTTGTTGCTATTTGCATACACAGGATTAATTATATAGAGTACATGATTTTAAAGCAATTAATTTTAAAGTAAGTTCAATTACTATTAAGCTGCCATTTTAGTGCAACTTCTGGAAGATGCTTATGTAAATACATATGCATACATTCACATGTGATACACATTTATTGAAGAGGTGAATATTTTTAGGAAAATAACAAGAAACCTAGGCATTGTATCGATTTGATGTGGGTTGTTAATTTTGTTCTGTTTCTTTGGATAAATATTGTTTATATCTGTTTTTTTATGATGAACGCAGATGCTTGGAAGTTTAGCTTTTCCTGCAAATATGGTTTTAAACTAAGGCTGCATTGTATGGGACAGGTCAGATTTGCAATAAAATATCTTTTCTGAAAGAACCCATAAATTATGCTAATTAGCAATTTGAGTGTTATCCTCAGGAGTAAAACTTTTCAAGTCCTTTAGGTTAGATCATGTGCAAGGAGACAGTTGCTCGTGAGTGCATTCATTCAGCATCAGTCACATATGCTGTATGGGAACATTTGATCATTTTGACTCTTTAAATTTAGATTGTGGAAAATCAGAAGAAGAAATTGGATCAGTTATCTTCACAAATAAAGGTGAGATTCTTAGTGAAGCATTAAAGGCAAACTTCTTGTTGAAGCAACACATCACCAGTAACATCATCTCAATTTGTCTTTGGCTTTCAGGATCTGGAGGAACAGATTACCCAGGATGATGGTACAGCCCAAGCTCTGAGAACAGAAACCTTGAAGCAGGAAAATGCATTGCAGCAGCTACTCAGGGCTGTGAAAGAGGTATAGCTGCTTTTAAAAAACTGTGGACAGTTTTAACAATCCCAATTATCGGACTGTCTGATTTTCCTTACTAATTTACTACTGCAGTTCCTCTTTTTGCATCATGTATCCTTATCCATCTGATATTTTTCCAGTTCAGATCTGTAGCCTGATTTGAACTTTGCTCTTAATTAGTTCAGAAGTGCATAATCCTTTTTTTTTAATTAATGCCTGCACTTTGAGTAGAATATTAGGGATCATACTTTGAAAAGAAGGTAAAACGAGGAAAAACTCTCAATTTGATTTAAATTTAATTAAAACAGAATTAAGGTAAGAAGAATGTTATTTCTCTCTCTGTGTTAAATAAATCACCTTTCTGTCACTTCAAAGTAAAAACAAATACAGTTTAGAGGGATTACATGAGAAGTGCTTATAGTCCCATGATTCAAATCTTTTGACCAGCATGCACACTATTAGTGTTTTGCATTATTATAAGTGAGGTTATGGTTCCCCTGGGCTGGCTCCCACAGTTTTGTTATTGTACTGAGATGTGATTTATATCTATCTGCTAGATTTTCTTCTTTATTGTAAAAGAATCCAACAGAAGTTGGATGAAGCAGCACAATCCTCATTTTTCCCTGCTGCTCTAAATAATTTGGGGGAGGGAAGGGGACTGCAAATATTTCTGAATAAATGAAACACAAATCAATCACAAAGATCCATAGAATATATTGTCTATATTTGGACCTCATTACCCATCTCTTAATCAAAGATAGATTGCATTTGCTTCTTGGAGTGGAGAAAAGAGGACATTAACAACTGCTTCCAATTTGGAAGTTTTGTTCTGTGCACCAAGGCATAAATGTATTGGAATGTCTCCTGTCAGAATACTTACAATAATTTCCACTTTTCTTTGTAAGACCGTTTTCCCTGGTAGCACAAATGAAATAATCTAAACTTTTCCTTCCTTGTAAAAGCCAAATATCCCATTCCTGCAAATGTAACCTTTTATTCTCCCAACTGTGATGGTTAGTCTATATTATGCTAAGAGTTATCTCAGAACCAATGGCAAAAGATACAGATGTACTTTCTGATGTCCAAGTTCCCAAACATGCTTGTGAAATCCAGAATTCTGGAATCATGACTCATGAAGAACCAGGAATCATTTTTGAAAGCCCTGATTTTTTACATCTTAATTTTAGCTCTCTGCCCAGAACCAAGAACTGATGGAAAAAAACCTGACTTTCCAAGAGCATCTCCGGCAGATGGAGCTGGGTCAGCTGCTGTCAGGTGAAACAGCCAGCCTGACTCAAGAGCTGCATAGTGAACTAACCAGCTGCCTACAGGACTTGCACTCTGTCTACAGTGTGGTTACTCAACGGGCTCAAGGAAAAGATCCCAATTTGTCGTTGCTGTTAGGCATTCACAGTAAGTCATGAGAGCCTGTTGTCCATGGTGACAGATTATGGTCCCTTTGTTTGTAATACTTTGGGATTGTAATAACCTCATAGCTTTCTTAGCATGGTGTCCACAGCAAATCATGACACCCTTGCACAGATTTATTTTATTTATTTTTCAGAACTTCTATACCGCCCCCTCTCCCGAAGGACTCAGGGCGGTGTACAGCCGTTTAAAAGGACACTAAAAATCACAGTTAAAACACAATTAAAATTAATTAGATTAGTGGCCACCAATTAAAACCTGATTATGAATTTAAAAATTTGAGACAATTAAAATTACAGATTTAAAACCAATAGTAGTAGGCCAGACCGGCTTGTTGGAACAGAAAGGTTTTTAATGCACGCCAGAAGGTCTGTAGGTCTGTGATGGTCTGGATCTCTGGGGGCAGTTCATTCCAAAGGGAGGGTGCCCCCACAGAGAAGGCTCGTGCCCCCACAGAGAAGGCTCGACACTGCCAGACATCGTCTTGACAATGGAACCCCAAGGAGGCCCGCCCTGTGGGAATGCACAGGTCGGCAGGAGGTTGACAGCAACAGGCGGTCCCGCAAGTACCCAGGTCCCAAGCCATGGAGTGCTTTAAAGGTGAGAACCAACACCTTGAATCGCACCCGGAAGGCCACAGGGAGCCAGTGCAGCTTGCGCAGAAGAGGTGTAATATGGGAGCTCCGAGGAGCCCCCAGGATCACCCGCGCGGCCGCACTCTGCACCAACTGCAGCCTCCGGATGCTCTTCAAGGGGAGCCCCATGTAGAGAGCGTTGCCATAGGCGAGAGATAACGAGGGCGGAAGTGACTATGCGAAGAGCGCCCCGATCCAGAAAGGGAGATCTTTCGGAACTGATAAAAAGCCCCCCTGGAGACGGCTGCAGTCTGATCTTCTAACGACAGCCGTACATCCAGGAGGACACCCAGATTGCGAGCCCCTTCCGTGCGGGTCAAAATCTCTCCCCCCACGGCCAGCGATGGAACAAGCTGGCTGTTATCTGGGCGCAGGAAACCACAGCCACTCAGTCTTGGCCGGGTTGAGCTGGAGCCTATTTTGACCCATCCAACTCCGCACGGCCTCCAGGCACCGG
Source organism: Myanophis thanlyinensis (assembly GCA_017656035.1). Lineage (NCBI taxonomy): Eukaryota > Metazoa > Chordata > Lepidosauria > Squamata > Homalopsidae > Myanophis > Myanophis thanlyinensis. The sequence continues at coordinate 11,462 of JAEANM010001207.1, forward strand.
TTCATCACTTCAATGGCTCCTCCCATTACTTACTTCGACAGATCCTCCCATTACTTACTTGGGCCTGATAATCTGACTCCAATGTCTTAAATCATGGCACTTGCGTGATTATGTCATCATGTAGATTTTGTCACTTGCTGTTCTTGCCCTCCATGTAGGCACCTTATGTCCTACCTTGCCAATTGGTTCTTTAATAGCACCTTATGGAAGTTAGGAGAAGATAATATTTTGTGCTGAGAAAATCTCTTAACTCTTCCCTCCACTTTATTTAAGCATGATTGCGCTGCCTAGATTTTTTTCTTGTGTAAAGTTTCAAGATTATGATATAATGGTTACCGTACATTTGTGGTATTCTGCACTATCAATTTAACTCCAAACTACTTGGAGGTGGTCCCCATGATAATGTTTTTAACAGGAAAAAAACCCCAATTTCATAGCTGTTGTAGAGATTAGAGGCCAAATCCCCAGTGCTGATTTTTCACTGGAAAATGACTGTAATTAATCTGAGAACCTTCCTCTGATTTCACAGCTGTACATTATTCTGTTCAACAAGAAAAAGGCTTGTTGAAACCAGACACACTAGCAAAGAAGCTGGAGGATGTAAAACAGTTACACAAAGAGATTGAAGATTTGCGGACTGCTATTTCCGACAGATATGCTCAAGATGTGGGTGATAACTGCATTACACAGTGAAGGCCAAATAAGTGGAAGATGTGAGCTAAGTTTGTATTGTGCAGGGTGAGTTTTCAGAAGGTGTTTATTACTACTTGTTCAGGTGAGGATGCCTCCCACAACTGGAAATCAGATTTTTCTCTTGACAGGAAAGCTGTCTAAGGGAAACGAGCCTGTAAGGGTGTGGCAAAACTTTTTTTTTGTATCCTGCAAGTCTGGATCTGGTTCCTGTTAGCAGCTGCAGTCAGGAAAGTGTCTGCCAGTATTCATTTCTGTAATTTATGGCAGAAGCATTTTTTTCAGACACTACAATCATGGAGACTCATTTTCTTTGTAATGTAATTGCTGCAAGATTGCGAAAGCTTTGATGAGTTAGGATTGAATATAAAATGGCAGTCCTTATGTAGCGAAAACTGAAATGGCTGTGGAAAGGGAAGTCTGAACAGTGAAGAAAGATCTGTTTTTTTAACAGGCTCTTGAAATTTCTAAGCTAATCTTACACTCTCAGGTTTTTTCCAATCCTTCCTGAAACTAGAAATATGAAATTGTAGAAAGCATTATTGAATTTCTCCTTAAATATTTTAGATCTCCAAAGCCTGTGCTGGTTCCCCAGGTTTCAGGATATGACCAGTGCTAATGGCATGGACACTTTCAGTATCAGGGTGCCATCCTGGGTTCGTATGTTTTCAACGCAGATGCACTTTTAAAACTATATTTTCATATCACTGTCTCTATGCAAGCATTAACTTGACATTCTAGAATGTATGAATTCAAATGTTGAAATGCCTTTAATTCTAGAAATAAATGTTTGGAAAGAGAAACTAAATTTTTATATTGTTGCATTGAGGTTTATATACTGTAATAGAAAGAATTAGGTTGATTTTAAAACTAACCTGTGAAACAGGAAAGTGGTAATTTAACTGGTTAGTCCTTATGACGGAACAGATTAATGCTCAGTCTTCCATGAAGTTATAATATGGAAAGTCTTTAATGCTGTGCCAGCACAAAAAAAAAATATTAGGACAAGCATGGCTGGCGGTGGCTACTGAGGTAGATGGATTCCTGTCAACTGTAGGTCACATGATCAATGGTGAAGGCATGTAGATGGTCTATACTTGCTCTTAAAATTGAAAATTGACTTTGAACAGAAAGCTGAGTATGTTCCTGCAATACATCAAATGTTTACCAGTGGAAATCATTCAAATGAGAGAACTATAAATCAAGTGTTCTCCATTCTTTTGGTTAGAGGCCTTTTGAATACAATCCCAGTTGTAGATGTATTTAACTAAGTATATGAATACTTGTGTATTTATTTAGTTAAACAGATTGCTTATGATAAGCTACTTCATTTAGTGGGGGTTTCCTGTAAAGGATGGCTGTAATCCATGCTGTTTATTCTTTGAAACAATATATTTTTGACAACCCCTTGAATGTTTCTTCATATAATTAAGATGGAGATTTATCATTATACCCTAGGGTCCTAGATATTCCCCAAAATAATTTTGGGGCTGAAAGAAAAACCCCTCTTTGCCCATTCTCTGGAGGACTGACTTATTTTATATAGATTCCACCCACATTATTTTAAGTATTTTTCTAAGTCCTTATTTCAAACCCTTCTATTCTGATCATTATTTAATTGCCCAGAGTTGCTGAGGATCAGGCAATATATAAGTAACATAATTATATAAACTAAAAACTAAAATCACAGTTGCTAGCTCTTTAGCGGGTGCTGACCTTCATACACATGGAGTTTTTCCCAAGAGCTTAGAATGTCATAATGTATCCTAGTAGTTTGTGTGGATGTGTACTTTTGTAAATATTACCCTGTTTCTTTTAAAAAAGCATGCAGAATGTAACAGCATACAAAGTTCTAATCTTAAAGCTGGCAGTAAATGTGTTTTCTTATTTTTCCAAAAGCTACTTTTGCCTCATCAAACCTATCCTTTATGTCCATGCTTTGGTTCCATCTATAATCAAAACAGAGCCGAAATATTAGTACTGCTCCACTTTCTGCATTTATTTTCCTATAATTGGTCCCTGGATTTTCTTTTTGCTGAATAACTATATTTTTATTTTGTCTTACTTTGTAAACAATGGTTGCTATTTGCTAGTAGACTATCTGGATGCGGTAAGTTTATCGTGCCACTAATTTGTCTACCTTGTTGACAGTCTTCTAAAGCTTTAAGATTACATAACAGTGTGATAATGCACACCCTTGTCAATCCATACGCTATTTGACATTTGTTGGTTTGAAGACAGCCATTTCCCAAATTCTGGTACACTCCAGATGCAATACAGTTGTAATTGCTAGTATTCTATATTTTGACAACTTGACTTTTTGGACCTAATCTCTGACTCTTAAATGAGAAATTTAGAAAATATGTTTTTATTGAAATTATACACGTTTCTTATTGATGCAAACTCAGCGTAGCAATAAAATGGCTGCAAATCAATTCAGATTCAAAAATTTAAAAAGTTATGAAAATGACCAAGGGTGAGAGTATAGCAGCTATCTAAGAAGCCAAAGTTAAAAAAAAAAAATCCCATCTATTTTTATAGCTGCCATTTTCCATCTCTGCTAATAAAACGAGCTGAAAATAGGAAGATCGGGGATTCCTGAGCCAGATGCAACCAGGAACATAACTAAGCGCAAAGCACTTGTGTGTATTTAAAAAAAAAAAAAAAAAAAAAGCAAAACGTGTAAAACACATGATCAGTGGAACAATGATTCTGCACGCTACGACTGAATTTGCACACTCGGATGCATGAAGAAGCGCTGCCAGTCGATGAGTCAGACAGAGACCTTCCACGCCTGCACAAGACGCCCCCTCCCTACCCACCCACCCACCCTTTACTTGGCAGCCACCGCAGCAGCTGGGTTCCGGGCGGAGGGGGGGGCTCCGGAAGAGCTGCAAGGAGGCTGAGCCCGCGGCTGCAGATCCGGCAAAGAAGCGGGGGGGGAGAGAGAAACGAGCCGGCTCCGAATCTTTTGCGACCCCCCCCCCTCCGCAAAAAAAAAAAAACCCCACCAACCCCTCTGACCGCAGCTGGCCCGGCGGCGGAGCTCAGAGCCCGGCGCGCCGCCCGTTCCGCATGCTTGCAGCCGCTCGCCCCATTGGCCTGGCTTGCGGTCACGTGCCGGCCGGGCTTGGGGAGGCCGCGGAGCCCCGCCCACCACCCTCCCGCTTCCTTCCCCACCCGTCCCTCCGTCCAGCCGAGCGGGCAGCCCTGCGAGAGAGGGAGCCATGGCAGCCTGTCTCACCATCTACAGCACTTCGGTGACCGGTTCTCGGGAGGTGAGCCCAGCGCAGGCACCCCCCTCCCCTCCCCTCCCCTCCCCTCCAGCACACACGCGCGCCCGTCCGTGCAAGAGGTCGGGGCCGCCCCTTTGCAGGGTGTGCGCTGCCTACGGGGGTGGGGGCTGCCTGCGCGCCCCCCGCCCCAAACCCACCCCGCGCTCTCCGCACTTTCGCCTCCCCCCCCCCACACACACAAAAAGAAGCCAGGTCTTCCAGATGTGCTGCCTCGTCATTTTCCAAGCCAGGACATCTGGAGGGCGGGCTATGAACCGTCCCTCTTGGCTTTAGATGAGCTTCCCTTCCCTTCCCTTCCCTTTCGGGTCCCCGCCAGGGTGGAGTCCTTAAGTGTAAGGCGGGGGGGGGGGAGGGGGGGGAGCAGGGAGCAAGTCCTTTTCGGTTCCAAATTCCCGCCCACGCCAGTGGAGACCCTCGAGCGATTTGAGGAAAACCCTGAACGGGAAGAAATCTGCTCTTGTGACAAAGGAGAGGGAGGGTCTTCCTTTACCAAAGGCTCTTTGGAGTTTTCCTTCCTCCTTTCCAAGCGTGGAGCCATCCTTGCTCCCGTCGGGAGGGCTGCCTTGATCACCAGTGGAGGATTCTGCCTGTGAGGATTGGACCCATTCACTGTGGAAGCCTGACTCTCTGGCTCTTAGTATTTCAGTTGCCTTGATGCGCTGCATATCCCAATGCAGGATGATTCACCCTCTTCCTCTTCTTCATCCTCTCTCTTCCTCCTCAAACCCCCCCCCCCCCTTGATATGTGTCCCCTGCAGATCAAATCCCAGCAAAGCGAAGTGACCAGGATCTTGGATGGGAAGAACATCAAGTACAACATGGTGGATATCTCCCAAGACAATGCCCTTCGGGAAGAAATGAGGACCAAATCGGGCAACCCCAAAGCCATTCCTCCCCAGATTTTCAATGGGGACCACTACTGCGGGGTGAGTGACACACACACACACACACCGCTGACTGTAGGTTGTAGGTTCTGTATTTGTACATTACTGTTTGGGAGAGTTTTGCCTGGGACAGCAGTAGCAACGTTAAATGTTTTGCATCTCATTGAGGACAATGAACCACTTGAATGCATCCTGGTTGGTGTGGCTATTCACTGTGCTAACACCACAAAACCGCAGACTTGTCCAGGCAGTCAAAACTGAGGCAAAGGCAAAAAAAAAAAAAAAAGTAAAGGTGCTCATTACTTTTAACAAAACAAAATGGACTGGCTGGTTTCTTGTTTAGTTCAAAGCAAATGTACTGGTAGATGTTTAATAGACCTAAATGTACAGCCTAGGATTTCTAGCTCCCTAGCCTTGAGCAAGAACATAAAAATGTTGGCGTTGAAGAACCAGCCATGATCGTGGTAAATGTGTCCTTGAGTCAATCTCCTGGCATGGGAATATCCATGGATTTGGCTACAATACAGGTGAGGCTTGCCAGCGCCATTGGCTTTTTCCAGGGTGTGTTTTCTTTTTAACTTCCCAGTCTGAGCTGCAGTCTTAAATTTCCTGGTAAATACTGTGCCCATCCCTGCTTGATCAATTTTTTCCCTTTCTATAAGTGCTGCCATCTGGTGTCTCTCACAATTATTTTATATTAATTGCTCATCTCTGGGCTTAATTGTTTCTTTGGCTTTCAACCTGGTCTTTGTTCGGTTCGGTTGGCCCCTTTTAAATGAAAATTAATGTTGCCCTTCTCTTCGTACTCTCCATGCATGTTGGCCTTGTATTAATCAGAATTCCCAGTCAGCAAAGACTCTTGGCTAGTCCAGCTGGAAATTCTGGCTTTTAATAATTAACTTGTAGTTTTACATAAGAGGCTACTGTGCAGTCATAGGATGGAATACTGGCTCTGGTAGCCTCATTTTGTGACTAGGCTAAGATTTCGACATTAATGCTAAATGAATGAATGGCCTGCGTGACAAGGGCTGTGCATGAAATAGCTCAGAGTAACAACTCCTTATGTGTAATATTACTGTGGTGGTATGCTTACTTGTGCCATTTTGTATTCTTTAGAATGGTGAAAGGAATATCCTTCCAAATATTGCTAAGTTACAACTCCTAGCATCCTTCAATATTGGCCATGCTGGCTGGGGCTGCTAGGAGTTGTAATTCATCAACATCTGGAAGAGTTCTACATCTGGAGATTTAGGTTCATCCAGCAAATGTTTAAATTAATTTTTGTCAACAGTCCTTTTTCAAATGTGATTCAAATGATCTTTGGAGATTCAAATGATGTGTAAGGCAGCACTTGCTGTTTCAAAACATTTTTAATAGCACCTGTTACAGTGAAAGCTAATCTTGCTGGGCTTGGCATGAAACTAGACAGGGAATCTTGCTAGGACAGGGAGGGAAAATTCCATCTCTTTCTATATATTTCCATACTCTTTTAGGTGCTTATTACAAAATGTCTCAGACTATAACATGAATCATTAATGTAAGGGTGAGGAAGAGTTATTTGGTTTGCTGACAGCAGGGGGAAATATTAATAGACTATGGTGATGCATCTCTTTGTGAAGAAAATTAATATTGACTCTAGCCTAAATTATGTTCCTGAGCCATTTCCTGACAAAATCAGAGGGTCATTTGCAGAGGGAGCAGCCCTGTGGGCATAAGGATACTCTCGTTTTCCCTCTACCTGAAAGTATCTCTAAAAATCTCTTAATTCTGTGCCTTAATACTGATACTAACAAGTGACATACTGCAAGTTAAAAGGCATTTACTGTGAAAATGACAGCAGGCCAGAGTGATGGTTAGCCTTGTTCTGTGAGAAAAAAAGAACTTTTCAGACATTGTCTAGCATGTATGGACGGTATTAATGCTGAAGGTTGCAGGCCTGTCCCTGATACTTGGACCAAATCCTGGGTAAAGGCTCATCGTGGGGAGTGACTCAGTTTGTATCAGACAGAACAGCTATGAAAGGAAGACAGCAGAGGATATATAAGATATTTGTGGATTTCACCATAATTGTGACTGGATACACACCCAGGCTGGTATCTGAGCAAAAGCACCAGCAAGCCGTTTAGTTGAAGGCTTTAAATGTATCTCCCAGGGATTCTGCAGATGTTTCCACCAAATTATTGTTTTTCATGGGATAGAAGGGGATGAAATACATGGAAGCAATAGTATCAACTGTATTTAAGCAATGTAAGTACAATTGTATTGCCTCAAATGTTACTTTTGACTTGTGATTAACCTCTCAGTTGTTTAAGTGAAGGCAAGTATCTACAGAGGATTACAAAGGAGAGAGCTATGTAATCAGTTGTGATGCCCAAGAACAGGACTTTAGCTGGGCTTTGAACATTCTATAAAGAAAGCTGTTCTGTTTGGCTCCGGAGGCTGTTTTGGTTGGATGCTGAGGAATTCTTAGCTTTTCACTACCTATGTCCCTATTTTTTAGTTTACTTTTCTCCCACCTGGCAGGACTACGAACTGTTTGTGGAAGCAGTGGAACAGAACACCCTGCAGGAATTCCTGAAGTTAGCCTGAGCTGGCTTCTTCCCTGCCCCACGTGAAAACCTTCTTCCCTCCCACATGAAAACCATCCAGGACTTGGAAATTCTGCATTCCAGATGAATCACCGCCTAAGTGATCCGTCAGCTCTGCGCGACCAACCTCTTCTCCAGCTGCCTCTGAATTGCGCCCCCTCTTTCACTGTGGTCTCCAAAGACCGGGCTCTGGGCTCCGATCCCTTGAATGCAGCTGGGCCCCTCTCCTCGTGCCTATGGGGGTAGACTGATGCTAATCTTCTAATTAAGGACCTTGGAAAAATCTTCTAATTAAGGACCTTGGCAGAGCTTTCCCCTACCTTTCACCACCCACCCACCCTTTTCTTTTTCAAGCTCAGACCGCCCTTAGTATTAAAAGGGAAGAGCTGGTTCCCTTCTTATCACCATATGTCCTTCAATGTGCAAATGTCAGTTCCTGTAGTTCCTTTTTCCTTTTAAACCCAGGAAAGAGAGCAGCAGACATCTGCTCTTACTGGGATGATTCTTGTCTAGCAATGCAAAAAGTGCAGCGCATGGTTTTGTGCTCCCATTGCCTTCTCTGCCAGCAGTTAGTGGGGTGAGTGTGTGTATGTGTCAATCTTAAAACACGGTGATGTAGCTCAGCCTTTCTTAAAGTGGTTCTTGAGAGGGCGGCAAAAGCATTTCTCCTAGTCCATTAGTGGGTTTTTTTTCATTTGTCCCACCTGGCAATGGAAAAAACTTCCCTGCTCCCCGAGAGGGGAAGGCAATTTCCACTCTATTTTAGCCTCAGCTGTTTCTTGCTTCCCCTGTCCTTTTTTGTTTTTTTTTTGGAACTGGCTTTTTGCAAACTTGGACCAAGCGCATTTTCTTTTTCTTTCTTTTTATTGCTGAAAGCAACATTTATAAACAGCCATGTTTTTTGTTAAGATGCCATTAAATATTGCTAAAAACCTCCATCACCATGGTTCTGTGCTTTTTTTTTTTTTAAACAAAAAACAGTCTGGTTGGATGCAGAAGTTGGACTCTACTCTGTTCATTCATTTGGAAATTTGTTTCCTAACTTTTAGCATCTCAGTTACTTGGGCAATATTATCTTTTAAAAAATAAATAAATCCCAAATGTGCCAGAAGAATGGCAGAAGTGCAAGGAAGCGTTTAGTACAACTGCCTCCTACAGTAATATATATCTAACATAGGATTTAATATTTGTGCTTCTTGCAACCATTTGTAATGTGAGGCTAAATCATTGCACTATTTTGTGGTGTGAAAATTGTCTCCCATGTCTGTAGAGTTCAGTGGCCAGTATTTTTCCCCAGGAAAGAGACTTCCCACAACACATCTCTAGCACTGAAGTACAAGGCAATGTGCGAGGTTGACTTTTAGTGAAAATAATGCAAAAGGGACAAGAAATAGATAAATACTTGACAGCATTTCTCAAAAGAGCCTGCCTTGCATCCTGCCCTCTTGCTTTAAGGACCAACCAGCATTGTTCTCTGTGCCTCCCAGAGAGGAGGAGGTAATAAGCACATATAAAATGTCAGCTGCTGTTGCACTTTACAGTTGTACAAGAAGTTGCCAAAAAGAGTTCCCTTGTTTTCATGGTACGTGTTCATTTTTTCCCCACCCATACTAAGTGTAGGTGGGAAACTCAGTCGAACTATGACTAAATTGGCTGGCTTGCTTACTACAACTTCCCTCTTGTATGCAGACAATGCTGCTTTGGTTACGTACAGATAAACATTTGGAGAATGAGTCTATTGTTCAAGGAGAGAAAGGGAAAAACCGCATCTGAGTACAAAATGCAAAACCAAAATCCTAAACCATATTTGGCTTGGCTTGTTATATTAATTCAGATACCACGTTTAAGCAAAATTTGGCTGAGCATATTAATGAGGGCATTGTCCAATGGGAATATTTTGGTGTGTTTATGGTCCAAATAGTATCACACGATACTTTCTAAACATCCTGGTTGAAAACCCAGCAATCACTATAAGCATTGGCACTAAGTTTTGAAAACCAGAAGCTGGCTTACTGCTTTTTTTGCAGCTGGGAACAATGGCAAAAAAAAAAAATTTGCTCTGCCATTATTAGATTTTAAAGTCACCCTCAATTAAGTATTGGGCTTACCATATCTGTTCTGTAAAAATCCAGATGATTCCTACAAGGAAGCCATCAGCCCCAAATCAATAGTCCTAATGGCTGCCACGATTTGTCACATTTTATGGATCTATGGTGTTAGGCAATTTTAGTGATTAGAGACATATTCTCGTGACAATGAAGCATTTGACCACCCCACAGCTGTTATCTGGGAAGATGCCACCTGAGTTGACTGCAAGCATCTTGTGTGTGTAGCACGCAGTTAGCAAAAAGTATGTTGCGCTGAAACAATTGTGCTTTAGTAGCAGCAAGAACTGATTTTTTAAAAGTTTACAAAAAGCAACCAGCTAGCCTATCTTTTCGTGTAATGAATATATATCTGCAACTTTGTAGCAGGCTTAGGAGAAATGGTAAATGTTTTAAGATTTTTTCCTGGTCAGAAAGGCCTTGCAACACCTTGCAAGGTCATGGGATTATATAACACCATACCACTATAGATGCTGTTGCTGGCAAAATGTGCTTTTAATTATTAAAGCCTTCTATTTGCTCATCTAGCTTTCTGCATGAAAGGAATTGCTGCCACAAGGGGGGGAATACTAATGCATAATTCAATCCCTACCCTGCTATAATTCTGGAAGGTCCAATCCCCCAAGGGATGAAAGACTGGGCATCAGCAGACAACTTGGATGCGGAAAAAATCCAGCTTGCCTTCTTGTGAACCTCTACAAAGACCAAGAAGGTGCCTTTTGCTTAATGCTTCAAGTCTCCATCCAACTAGAGAACACAAAGGGCCAGGGAAATTAACCCCTTCAAAAAATGGGACCCAGCGGGCACAAAACTAATGACAACAGTTAAGATATAAGCTCACTCTGGGACTTAAATTAACAAAACTATCTGGGTATTCTATGTTACCTAACAGCTATAATGAGTAATGAAAGGCTTAGTGGAACTGGCTGCATTATTGCACACCCACTCCACTCCTATTCAAATATATGCTGATGATTCTCATAATCTCTTAGCTGGAAGAACCAAAAGACAATGGAGTAGGTGGGGGAGTTTGGAGCTAAATTTGTGACATTCAAAGAGACACAACTGAGGAACGCTCATAGTTAGCCCTTGCAGCCGCAGCTCTATCAGATTAAAAAAAAATAGCTGGACCACTCTGGTCCTCCTTTGCTTCAAGTACTTGTCTGCTCCATACATTAAATGTGCCCACAGAGAGAAAGGTCTCCCCACCCACCCCTGTCCCCTTTGATGATTTTCAGGATGTCCTTACAGGATAGAGCAGGATCCAGACCTTTCCTGCTTATGATTTACAACGTTGGAGTACAAAGAAAATGAAGGCATATCTTTCGGGGGAGGGGGGGTGATGCCCCAAATGGAGAATGTGTTTTACAAAAGCTTTACAATGCTCAAAAAGTTGCCAGCTGGCACTGACTGCCCAACTGTTTTTCTTGCGGAAACAGACTTGACGTTCCTAAAGGAATGGTAATAAAGGCCAATTTATTTCAGTTCCTTTCGGGCTGGATAGGATGAGACAAATAAGGCTAAAGTCTTTTACCTCTTGTCAGGATCGGAAAGGAAGGGTTGCACAAACTCTGTGGCTGGCTGGGGAATTCTGGGAGTTGAAGTCCACATAGTTTAATGCTGCCAAGCTCGAGAAACACTGCTCTCTATATCTAAGTCATTCAACATTCATTTAGTTTGCCCCAACTTGTTTACTTGTGGGGACAAGAGGAGGAGGGTGGGGGGAGGATACAGTGGCTAGTTCTAACCTGTGTAGCTGGAACGACAAGATTGACTTGTTTCCATCCTGGACCTGCTCTCGTATACAGTTAGACTGTAGGCTCATACCCGAGCAGCTACCTTGGAAAAGGAGAGGAAGGTACACAACATCCTAGCTGAACGGCTGATGCCAAGGCTGACGCATCATCTACCATGAACCATGACAGCTATTCCCCACCTGCTTTGGTGGGGGAGAGTCTTTTCCTCAGCAGAAGGAAGGCGTTGGGGACCAGCCCACATTCCTCCAGGCTCACAGCATCGTCGTTATACACCCGAAGGGGAAACGTGCTGAGAATCTCGTAGGGCTCCAGTGCTTCACCCCTAGAACAGAGCAGAACCAGGTGTGTAAAAGGATTCACCTCGCCCCTGCCCAACCTTTTCATGCCAGTGACCCAGAGGTGAAAGTCAGCAGGTTCTAGCAGGTTCACTAGAACTTGTAGTAAATTTTCTAAGCAGTTCAGAGAACCGCTCTCCTTTTGTTTTCTACTTTACATGGTTCTGTAAGGAAGGCAGGAATAAACCATTCTGGTGTTGTTTCTAGCCTAATCTTTATTGCCCTGCTTACAGAAACTGCCCACCCAGTCACATGACACCCCCCCAGCTATGCCCACCAAGCCACACGCACAGAACCAGTAGTAAAATAATTTGAATTCCACCACTGCAGTGGCCTTTCTGGATTCAGTTTTAGGTAGTTCAGAGATGATTTCAATTCATTCAATTCTAGGTAGTCCTCAACTTACGACCGCAACTGCGCTCCCAATTTCCAGTACTGAGACAGTTGTGTAGTAAGCTTTGCCCCATTTTACGACCGTTTTAACCACAGTTGTTAAGCAAATCACAGCAGCTGTTAAGTAAATGGGCCTCCAGGCAACCTCTCCAACCTAACACTACCTAGATGAATTGGCTTTACATTTTCAATAACTTCTTTGATTGCGTTGATGAGGAATTCTGGGAGTTGCAGTTCTAAGACAGTGGGAAAATAGGAGGAACCCAGATCTCCACATAAGGCAAATCCCAAGCTTGAAGCAAAACTCTTTGTAAATAAATCCTTTGTATCTATATTTTGAAAGCCCCTGGTCAACCAACATTTATTCTCCACTCTATTCCACTCCAATCTACTCTGTAGAGTCCATAAATATTTCTGTTTTTGCATCACCTAAATCTTCTGATTCATGACTGAAATGAAGAGCTTCACGGACTGTGCCAACCTCTTAATTTCCAGGATGTGACAGGAGCAGGCTTAAGTATTTCTACTTCAATCTGAAGCATTCACAGTGATCTGACTTCTGATAGCCAACAAATGCTATCTCAGCCAACCAGTGCTCATCTCAGAATCAGGGAGGACATTATCCCACCTTCTCAATTTTATTCTGAAAACGTAATCCCCTTTCTTTCTTTCCAAAATAGCAAATCACAGTAAAATGCGTCCACCTATGGCTTGCAAACAACTACTATTTCTCATTTGCCCCGAATATTGTGACTGCAGTGGGAGGAAGCCAGGATCTAGTGAAATGGTTAGCACTCAGGAAACAACATAAACCAAGCTGTGGGAGACTCGGTTTGTTTCAGGCACGACTCTGAAGCCATTTTTAAATACTCCCAAGGCTCTCTTATTTCTTGAGGTTATAGTTGGCAAATCATAAGCTTAAAATGCAAAAACGGAGATAAGAGCTTGTTTTTCTGTACAAACTGATGTTTGTCACAATTAGCCTCCTTCTCAAATTTTGCTGGAGCCATCATTCTTCCTACCTGTTCTGAGCAAGATGTTGTCGTAAGTCTCCAATAGTCTCTGTGAATGACATTTTGACAATGTAGGTCTTCTCTCCATCCTCTGACTTTATCCGAAGAGTTGAAATGTTGGTGCCAGGCCCCTCCGTCTTCTGCTTCCCTTCCAGTCTAAGAGTTAAAGTCAGATGGTGGTGATGGAAACCATGGCTTCTTTAAGAAGAGCACAATAACCCAGGCACACAGGTAGGTGGGATCACCCCTTTTTAAAAAAAATAGATTCAGTCTGGCATAACATTCTCCAGATGTATTGGGTCTACCATTCCCAGAAAGCAGAGCTTTTAATCGTGCTACAGTCCCAATTCATATGCATTGAAGAAGACTTATTCATTTTTCTAATTTAACCTTATGCTGATTCTGTTTCTGGCACCCAAATATTTAGCATCTACAGTCCATTACTCCAGCATGCAAAACAGTCTCAGGGGAAACAGTGGCCTGCACATGTCTGGAGGGGGGGGGTCACTAAATTATAAAATATGGGATACTCAGCTTCCCAGGAACGACTAGGTGCATAATGGGATTAGAATGGAAAAGAAAGACAAACCAGAAATCCCGCTTACTTAATGGGATTGGTTATTGAGACTGGCATGCTAACCCTCAAACGGTTGAGGAAAAGGAGTCAAGCTTTCTTAAAAGTACCCCCAGTTCTTTCAGATGTGCTTGTTGGATTGATTGATTTATATAAGCTGTCCTCTGAAAATAATAAGAGGATGATGTACAAACCAGAAGAAAAAAGCTAAAATTTCTTTTTGACAAAAATGGATTTTGGTAATGTCACACAGGATTTATGTTCTTATAAAACCAGGGATAAGGAGGGGGTGGAATCAAACCTCCAATCGGATCCATGGTCTACTTTACCTACATTTACTAGTAACCTTCCATGGTCTCAAGCAATCCATCATCTCCATCCTGGAGACACCAGAATCATATCTCAGCGGGTTCTATATACAAAACATGGGCTTGATCACCTATGATTCCACCTCACAAAAAGGCTAAAAGGTATTCCTGATGTTATTCCAGCTCATTCCAGCTTTGGATTTCTGCCATAACGAGACACACTTGGAGGAAAAAGAACCAATGAGGATACTAAAGGTTTGTTTACCTCTTCCTCAGGGCTGTAAGGCTGGGCGTCTCCACCAAAACTACTTCGTGGCTTTGTGCTCCATCCAGGCCCTGGAAGCAAAGAGGGAAATGTAGACCTAAGAGATATTAAGTCAGATGATGCCCTTCAGCTCATCCAGCCCATACATTTGAAGAGTAAAAAGAAAGGAAGCTTTCTTTACTAGAGCTATTAGAGGAGGGGGGAAAAAACCCAAGAAGGCTTGGTAATAGCTTTTTGAGATCTCAGCTGTTAATTGTTTTGGGGTGCTTTGAAGAGGGGGATGCAAAATTAGAGGGGGGGAGCATCTTACTTGAAGGGTCTTTTTAAGATCTTCCCGGATGTTTATCACTTGCCCGTCTCGAACCAGTGACTTTGGAAGTTTGTTCAAAAATTGTTCCATGGTGAACTTGGGACCTGCCAAAAGGAAGGATTTCAGAAGCAGATGCTTTACGGGGTATGTAGACAGTGGCATTTCATTGGAATTAACTATCTTTCCATTGGTCAAAGGGTAAAACTCTTGCTCAATATTATCTACAGCTATTGTACATTCTTTTCCAACTTTCCTTATGCCTGATTATTGTAGCCATCTGCACAAACTACACAAGCATTTACTGTAAGTGGACATGTTCAACAGGGCCTTAACTTACCGTAGTACATGTAATCCTCGACTTACGACCACAATTCAGCCCCACATTTTTCTTGCTAAGTGAGACATTTGTTAAGTGAGCTTTGCCCCATTTTACCACCTTTCTGGCCACAGTTGTTAAGCGAATCACTGCAGTTGTTAAATTAGTAACATGGTTGTTAAGTGAATCTGGCTTCCCCATTGACTTTGCCTGTCAGAAGGTCGCAGAAGTTGATCATGTGACACACACACACCCCCGGGACACTGCAATGGTCATAAATATGAGTCAGTTGCCAAGCCTCTGAGTCTGAAATTCAATCATGTGACCATGGGGATGCTGCAACGGTCATAAGTGTGAAAAATGGTCATAAGTCCCTTTTTCAGTGCTGTTGTAACTTCAGTCACTGAATGAACCATCGTAAGTTGAGGACTACCTGTATTTATCTGATGAATGAGAGATACCCAGGTTACAATTAGCATGATATTATCTGGATACAACCCACTTAGGCTCTTAAGCATAAATTAAACGGTCCCATGCAGACAGCAGCAGGACAAGCTTTGAGGATTTGGTACCCTCCAGGTGTGTTGGCATCTGGGAATTAATGGGAGTCGCAACCACCTACACAACTGCAGGGCACACAGCAGGGAAGGTTGGGACAAGCTTGCTAGCGGGACAAACTAACAAATTTGTAGCGCCAAACTTCAAATCATGCTTTTGGAATTGCTGAATTCCGAACGAATCGGCAATAAACAGTTGTAACTCACTGGAGTTGGGGTGGCTGATAAATTTGAATAAGAAAAAACCTATCATCACCTGAGATTTCATTTGTCTCCTTTATGCCACTTGGTTTGGAACGTCCAACAGCCTGGCCAAAGCCAGGAAAATACCCTGGCAGTTTCCTTTCCTGAAAAAAGACATCTCGCTTGTCGGTGACCTATGGAATAAATCCCGGTGCTGTTAAATAACCTGTTGGATTCCAGACTCCAGAGGTCACTGTTAGACTAAGAAGTAGATGAAAGTGGATGTTAGCAACAATAGCAAATGCTACGGGAAAACCTCTTCCTCCTTCTGTCAAAATTCAAAGGAAATACCACATTTCAGACACCAGAAATGTAAGCATACTTGATAACACCCCATTATAGGACTCTAACAATGCGTCGCCTTGCACATAACGAACTGAACATTATGACACAACAAATGTGTTGATCTTACAAAGGAAGTTACAGAATGAATACAAAATAAGAAGTGTTAGAAGCCAACAATGGCAGATGTCTAGTACTAATCAAGATGCTCAAATAATTAAAATGCACTTACTCCATTGATTCAAAAACAAGGATTTCTCGTCTGTCATTAGATTTTAATTCTCATACAACTAGAAATATTTGAACACCGAAACTATGATACCTTACAGCAGTGTTTCTCAACCTTGGCAACTTTAAGATGTTTGGACTTCAACTCCCAGAATTCCCCAGCCAGCTTTGGGAATTCTGGGAGTTGAAGTCCAAACATCTTAAAGTCGCCAAGATTGAGAAACACTGCCTTACAGGCTTATCTCTAAAGGAATGTCCTTGAACTCAGTTGAAATTGACTCAGATGTTTGGAAATGAATGCTGATTACTGTCATGGAAATTGGCAGAAAGAACTTACCCAAAGTTTGATTCATTTCTCAATTCTGTTTTCTTTCGCTAGTTTTACATAACCCCAAATCCTGATAAAAGCAACGGAATCAATACAAAATGACAGGTCACCTACATTTTTCAGCTACTGTGGAGAGAACATTTTTTTTCCCCTCATGTTCTGGAAACCATGAATATATTCCAGACATTATGAACAGAAAGAAGTTCCATTTCATAAATGAGTAACTATCCAACAGGCATTTCCAACAGTGATACTACGATCCAATTATATCGTGTACCGTGCAGCTAGTCCTTAACGTATGACCACAAAGTGGAACTCGGATTTCCATTGCTAAACAAGGAGGTTAGTTGAGTCACAGCCGATTTTACGCCCTTGCTTACCATGATTATTCAGCAATTCACTGCAGTTGTTACATGACTCACACAGTCATTAAACAAATCCAGCATTCCCTCGTTGACGGCTTGAGGGAAGTTGCTAATGGAGAATCACGTGAATTTGGGAGGTTGCAACTGCCATAAATACTTTCAGGTTGCCAGATGCCCAAATTTTGTTCCCATGACTTTGGGAATGCTGTGAAGATTGTGTGAGGTCTGGTCACAAGTAGCTTTCGCCACTCTTGCAAACAAGTAACTTTCTTCAGTGCTGTTGTGACTTTGAACGGTTGCTAAATAAATGGTTATAAGTCACGGACTACCTGTATGCCACACACTAGCTATTGCTTTGGCTTCTCCTGAGCTAAGGCAAGATATAACCAGAATCCTCCATGGCAGAGGTAATAACCTATATTTCCAGGACCCAAAGGTGCTATTTTTTCCCAAAAGGCAACTGGACTTTCTGTTGTTGTTTTTTTCTTTTGAAGACGTTTCGCTTCTCATCCAAGAAGCTTCTTCGGCTCTGACTGGATGGTGGGGAATGGGATTCCAGGTTGACCGGCTTTGCATTCTGAGAGGAAGGAGCACTGCACTCTTGGGAGCCTCGTTCATGAAAATAAAAGCAAGCCAATCGCTTTGCGATATCACGTGTTTAGCTTGCTAATCTGATGCAGCTCTGAAAAGCCTTACCTAGGAAAAAGACCTCACTTTGCGTTCTCTACATCCAGTGGAGAGATTGGGATAATAGGAGCTGCAGTCTAAGACTTCAAGAATGCACCAGAAGGGGTGCAAGGAAAAGAAAGAGATGGAGTGGAAGAGTGAGAAAGAAAGAAAAGAAAAGAAA
Source organism: Myanophis thanlyinensis (assembly GCA_017656035.1). Classification (NCBI taxonomy): domain Eukaryota; kingdom Metazoa; phylum Chordata; class Lepidosauria; order Squamata; family Homalopsidae; genus Myanophis; species Myanophis thanlyinensis. The sequence continues at coordinate 29,149 of JAEANM010001207.1, forward strand.
AGAAAAGAAA
>JAEANM010001208.1:0-29156 GCA_017656035.1 Myanophis thanlyinensis
AGGAGAAGCTACTTCCCACAGGCAATACGGACCCTAAACCAAACCACAACAACCCAGGACTATAAAGTATTCCCATACTCTACCCCTCTCAGCCACTCCCTAACTTATTCTCCCTCCCTGTCTATACTATTCTCTTGCCCTACTACCTACAGTCAAGAGCTGTCACATACACATTTCACTGCATTTTGTACAGTGTATGACTGTGCGTGTGAATAAAATTTGATTTGATTTGATATATATATGTAGACATATATTTTTATTTAATATATGTACAGTATATCTATATAGCTATACAGCTATCTATATCACTTTCTTAAAAGACTTATTACCAATTGGTTTTTTTTCCTTTTTAAAAAATAGGAAAGGTGTGTATGATTTTTTAATCTTAATACACACCTTAGGAACAAAACAGCAAAATTGTACAGTTTCTAGTTAAATTTTACTATTATATCTATAAATTTATTATTATTATTATTTTCCCTTGAGACAAACTCAAGAAATGGCAAGTTGTTAATATTAAGCTTTTGAACATATTAAGCTAGATCTGAATGTACATTGATAGAGACCTTGTAAATTCATATGATGCTTCAAATTCAAAATAGCAGCATATAAATGGCCTATATAAGCAATTTTATGAAAAGCGTTATTGAGAGTTTCTTTTCCTGGCAGCATTTAATTTTGACTTGACCTCTCTGTGAGCTTCAGTCTTGCCTGGTAGTAGGAGAAAGTGCTGACGAATGCACATTCACTAACACAATGGTAAATATTGAGAGTGGTTTTGTTTTACAATAGATATTTAATCATCCAAGTAATGGGACTGCTCAAGTGCAGTGATGCTGCATATATATATATGCTTTTATTTAAAAGTTTTTGTTAAAAAGAAATTAAGTACTAGTTCGTTGTTGTTGTTTTGCAATTTCTTTTTTGCTACAGTTTTTTTTTTATAGTGACAGTAACAACACTCTTTAAACGGAATAATTTTAACTGCTAGGCATTTTTAGCTTGTTCTGGTTACGCACTATGAAAAAGAGATCTCGTGTAACACATTTCCTGTTTATAATATATTAGCAACTGTCTTTAGTGATTCACTCTTCAGGGTTCACACAAAATGCATCTTTAAATTAGTACACTTGTCCATGGAACTTTTAACTTACAGTGCATTATTGACAGATCTGCTAACTTATGCACACTATAAAATCAATCTGTTAACTCTTGATAATTTTTAAGGCAAGTGTTGTGGAAATTGCAGAACAATTTGAATGAGGAAGGGAAAGTATGTCAGACCCAGCAGACCAGAAGAGATCCTTGATAACTGCACGTGTGTCTCAGCTCCTTAAAAGCATTACTGTCTAGAATTAGCCCTGGTCATTGGACTGTTCTAGGTAGCCTAGAGGTCAGTTTTGGCTGCTATTTAACCAACATGTCTGTCGTTTGAGACCTTCCCCAACTGCTTTCTAATAAGACATGTTTTACTATCTTTCCAAGTTTTAACTAGTCGTTTCTCTCATGAATAAAGGCGAATATATGTGTCCCAGGATAATGTTTCAGGATCCAATCTGGATCGCTCACTGGGATCAGAGGTTTTGGATGGGCTCCAGCATTGGAGCTCCAGCTCTGGTCCCAGTGACTGATGCAGATTGGATCCTGCAGCCATTTCTCTGTTTGCAAAAACCAATTTCCTGTCCTGCAATGTGTGTCTCTCTCTGTGTGTGTGTGTGGGGGGGTGTTTAATTGAGTAGTTCTGCAAGGTTATGTTCTCTCTTTTCTTTCCCCAATGTAAAGTGATATAAAGTGATATAATGGTGAATTAGGTGTGGTTGGACACAGGATAATACTATTTTTTGTGCGATTGACCAAATTAAATCTTTTAGAAACAATTCATAAAAGCTCCAAGTCCACCTCAAACTCTGTAAATTTTCTATGCCTGAGGGAAGAAAATTCTTATATTGTATGAAACTATTTCTATTTGCTATCCTTATTGAAACATAATACTTGAAACTTCAAATCAAAGTATTTTAACATTAATACATACATAATTGTTGAAAGCACCATTAAAATAAAAACCACAACCAACAGATCTTCATTCAGATTGCATTACTAACTTGAAAAGGGGAAGATTGATATAGGTTGGTATAGTTTTTTAAACTCCAGATGTTTCCTCCAAAACACTCATGTAGAGTCAGTTTATTGAAGAGAAAGGCAAAAAATTTTTAAGCTTATGTAACATATCTTACATGTACTATTTTAGATAAAATAATTTATATATTTTTTTAAATAAAGAATGACATTCTCTCTTTCCTAAAGCTCAGTGGCTAAAATACTTTAACAACAAAATAATCAAGATTCTTGTTTTTTTTCTTATCTATTTCATAGAAATTTTCAGATTTTGCCTGAGAAAGTAGCATAAAATAGGACTTCAAAAATAGCCTTGGATTGCTATTAGACCTAAAAAAAAACCAGGATTAATTATTGCTATTCCCATGAATAATCATGAGTCCTATATTGTACTGTTAGAATAGAATAGAATAGAATAGAATAGAATTCTTTATTTCCCAAGTGTGATTGGACACACAAGGAATTTGTCTTCGGTGCATATGCTCTCAGTGTACAAGAAAGGAAACTATACATTCGTCAGGAATCACAAGATACAACACTCAATGACAGTGATGGGGTACAAATAAGCAGTCAAATCATTCCAGGAGACAATAATCAATATAAATCGTAAGGATACAAGCAACAAGTTATAGTGATAGTGGGGTGACTGGGTGATGGAACAATGAGAACAACAGTTTGGAAAGTATTATTAAATACTCCATTAGGAACTAAATGGTTGTGACTTTTTTAGATTCAATTGATATAGAGGGAAAAACCTGTTAAAAACATGTAGGAGAGAGAAATTATTTATAGCTAGGTCATGTTTTGCACATGGATTGAAATACAGTTGGTTCTTTGGTATGCATAAATTAGTTGTAGTCTGCAACAGTTTATATGACATTTTTATAATTTCATACTGCCAAAAACCCATACAGGAGAACTATAAATAAACAATATCTATATTATATCCCTATATGATTTTGACTTGGATAGGTTGATATTTCAGAGTGAGAAAGAATCAGGGCACCAGAAAATAAACAGTAGAGAAAAATTCAAATGTTAGCATTATTCATATGTAAGGAAATATTGATAGCAACATTCTTATGAAAGCATAGGCTTTCTTTTTTTTAAATGGAATTTTCCCATAAATATTTTAAAGGAAAATTCCATGACTAAGTCTGCATCTATCCACATTATTGCTAAGAACATAAAAAGAGAATTATTTTAATCAGACTTCGTTTATTAAGCAACCACTGAAGGAGGAAGCCTTAACTAGAGCTGAATATGGAATTTTCCAATTTGAAATCAGAACTGAAATCTCTCTTTCACTAAATCCCATAAGACTATCTTATAGTGCAGTCCTGTACTTCAACAATAAATCTCTGAACATCTTAGGTTTTTTACACAAAAGGACAGAAGGCGGTGTTCATTTCTACATCTTTTGCAGCTGGTCAGTACAGGGTAATTTCCACTCCAGCAACAGTTGGGAGTAGACTGCTAGTTTCCAAGAATTATCAGATTTCCATTCTCAGAAATAACTTTGAGATGGTTACAACAGGATGGTGCAGTCAAAGGGGCAAACGTTGACTATTAATAAAATGAAATACAAATGCAAACTTGTTGACTTAGAAATCCTGAATGTATAGTTTAGTGCAATTATGGCAAAATAATCACCTAGAACAAAAAGTAATTAGGGCAGACAAGTTGTGCTATTCATCTATGTCACCTATCAGGAACCTTATATAATATTCAGTTAGTGCCAATGATGAGTGAAAGATCTGTAAATTATACCCTAAAAATAAGTCTTACTAAAATCACAAAAGGATTTGCTTCTAAGTGGTAATTTAAATGTGGTAGAATCAGGTTCTGGATTACGGGAGAGGGAAGAGAAACATCAGCCTTGAGTTGTTGCTATTTGGGAAGCAGAATGGAAGAGATTCTCCCTAATTTCTTCTCAGCATTTATCAGATAGTTATGCAGAATAAGCTTTAGTCTGGCAAGATTTTGTCTATAGATAAGCAGCAATAAAGAAATTGCTTAGACTAGAGCATTTACATGTGACATTCTTGGATTCTCACACAACACAAAATGTTTTACTTCTAAAATAAGCAATCAAACACACTGAAATAGTTTTAACTATTGAACATATATTCATGTAGCACATAAAATTATTGTGTCCTTTTTAAAACCATTAACTGTCACTAAATATGATAGTTTCAATTAATCATCTTAATTTATAGCAATTAAGTTAGAACATTAAAGTATTTGTCTGGACTTTATGACTTTGGGACTACAAAGAATTTTAAAAATGTGCCACAAGTAGCTGTGTCACTGCTGGGAAATTCCCCTTTTCTTGTGCTAAAAATATTGTCAATTTAAGCACTGTTAAAGACCTTCATATTTAGTCAATTTAAGCATTCTTGTATGAATTGTGTGTTATGTATATTATGGGTTGTGCAAGGATACAATTATTGCAATAAATTTTAGAGTGGGATTCAACCATTTTAATAATCAATTACAATATGTAACAGTACAGCCTTTCTTTTGAAATTTATTTAAATTGAGTACTGTAGTTATAGTGAAACAAGGTACCTCTAATCCTCCAACTGATAAAGTATCAGGACATAATATATTTGAATCTATAAACTCTACTATTAAATATAGCACAAACCCATTTTTCGTTCCAATCTATTAACATTTTATAATTCCTCAGATTTTAGCCTTCACATTGATTTCATGGTCATTCAACTAATCACACAATTTTAAGCAAGCCACACATGCAAAGGGCGGTTGCAATGCAGACATCTGGGTTCTTTCACAAGAGGCAGCATATCTGTGAATAGCATTAAATAAAGATTTAAGAGGACAGAATGGTCCAGAGTTATCATCCTTGGCAAGGATTCAGCAGTTGCAAACAACCACATGTTGCAGGGGGGAAAACGGTGTTCCTTTTCTTTCTGACTGAAACATAACAATCTATTCCAGCTTTTCCTGATAGTAAATATTACCCCAATGAAAAGGTTTCTTTGATAATGATTAGACCCTACACTAGGGGAGGAGGGAATGAAATGAAATTTGCTTTTGTTTCTTTACTAATTTAAAATCCATTAATTTGGCACCAGCTGTATTTCCAGTATTATGAACATTAACCAGCAGGTGGAGTCAAAGAACAGTTTAAAGATAGTTATCAATTTTACTACAGATTGTGCATGGAAAGTGAGAAATCAATTCAAGGCCTTACGTCATATCTTCACTGAAAAACAAATTTTACTGGAAAATGTTGAACTTAAAAAAACATTTGTTAAGAATTAACATTCTTTCTCATTAAATCTAATATTTCTTATCATACTACACATATCTATCACTCACCAGTATAAAAAGTACATGCCACTCACAAAAAAAAGCATATCGTGAATGGCTATTTCTCACTGGTAATTTTAACTGAGTCAACCTCCCACGTGCCATATTCTTAACATTTCCCAGCATCCTTCCCCCATCCAATTTTAGATATATATTTAATGCTCTCCTCAGTGACTTGATATATACCATGAAATATATCTTATGTTTTTAAGGACACTGAATTCTCTTTTCTTGAACAGGTTTTCTCATACTTGTTTGCTATTCAGAGTGTAATTTTGTTGCTTTGGTTGTATATTTAAAGAATACAGATAGTCTTCTATTTACAATCACAATTGGGAGCAGAATTTTGGCTGTAAATTGGGGCAGTTGTTAGTGGGTCACCATGTGACCTGATTCAATTTTACAATGGTTGTTAAGGGAACCATTTGGTTGTTAAGTGACTCCAATATATTCCATGGACTTTTTCCCCCTGCTGTTTTCTGCTCTGCAGAGGTTTTTGGACTACAACTTGAAAAATTAACTACCACTATCATTACTAATAAAGGCTAATGTAAGTTATAATTGAAGCATAAAGGGGAAATCTTTATGCCTTTTTCTATCAAATTCCTGACTTCAGTGTGCTCATTTTCCATTCCTGTGTGACATTGCCTCTGGAAACATCTTTCTTCTTTTCGTCCCAAAAAGAAGGCAACTGGATTTTCTAGTTTTTCTTTGAAGGCCTTTTGTTTGTCATCCAAGAAACTTCTTTCAGCTCTGCCTCTTGAAAAAGCACCTTTGGGACAATTATGACCAGGATGACTGAGAATCTCCATAGACATTTTCCTATGCACATCTTTTTTCTTTTTCTAATTCATCCATGAACTGTCTGACTATTTTCAGTTTCTATATAGAGCAGGGGCCTCCAACCTTGGCAACTTTAAGATTTGTGGACTTCAATTCCCAGAATTCCTCAGCCAGCTTTGCTGGTTGGAGGTTGGAGACCTCTGATATAGAGTATATCATTTTTTAATTTTTATATTTTTACATATTTGTTTATAATCTTTTCATCTTTAACAAGCCCTACAGAAGCAAACTACAAAGCATGCCACATCAGTAAACAGTTACACTTGTAATGCCATATTCACACTTGTAGTGTGTAGGCAGCAATCTGGGGAATTTTTTTTTAGTATTCTTGCAAATTCAAGTGAGACTATGGATTACAGCTACTACATAAACAACAGTATTATATTTATTGTGCCCGGGAACAACAGACAAGATATCATTCCTTTATCAATGGGCTCTGATGATCTAACTCTTAAAGAAAAATCAATCACTTTTAGAAAACCACATAATCCCTCAGTATTTAAAGAAACAGTTTAAAGAAAGGAAGGAAGTAGATGTTTCTATGCATTTTTAACAGTATTATTATACTGTATTTAGATTTTCATAAATAGCCAAAAATTATTTTTGGTATTTTCTTCTAATATACAATTTCCTATGTTTCTTCTGAAATACAATTTTAACTACTCTTGAGATTACTTGTGTAAATTTGTGACTTTTCCTGATAATATTGGCAATGCTTACTGAGGATTATCCACTCTCTATAATGTTCCTAACTACATTTTAAAAAATAATCCTTTGATCAGAATCTTATAAAATATTGTGTTGCCTAGTTTTTTATATTTTACTAATAAAATAAACAAAACTAAAAAATGTATTTTCCCCTTTTTAAAAAGGTTATTTTGAAAAATCTCATGAATCGGCTAAAAAAAACTGCTTGCCTGGGAAACAGATCCAATGTGCAATAAAGTCTCATGACTTCTATATAATTATATTTAAGAGGAACTGAAGAAGCTTGGTAAGCATTTTGCTTTTCCCAACTTTTGCCATATGTGATCATTCGGCTATGGGGGAATAAGGAAACATTGATGTTGGGCATATGAATATGGAATGAGGAGATTTATATTTTTCTTTCAAGATTGCCAAAATCAGCAAGAGCACATACAAAACTTAAAGGTCTAAAATTTTAATATAAATTATGATGGGCTAAAATTTTATTTAGTGAAGTCTAGCATGGTGGTTGCCACTTAGTACCAACTACTTTCTCATAGTGTCCAAGAATAGAGATCATAGGGTCTGAGCAAATAATCCCATTATTTCCAGTTATCAGCATCACTGGAAGAAATGTTCTAGTATTTGAAAGCCACAATATTCATGCACATTGTATGATTCTTCTTTCAAAATATGAACAGAATAAATATGAACACTGCAATCAAGGGAATTATAAGCTCCAAGACTAGAAGAAAACGAAATGCAAACAGTACAAACCATAGTAATCATGTTACTGACAATGATAAGTGAATATCATTGGTACTAAACAATTTGTTAAGATTTTAAAGCTGCCACAATTCCTTTAGTTATAATGAATCAACAATTGCTGTATCAAAGTTCTGCATAAAGTTATACCACTACTTGGCAATTCTTTGCTGTAGGAAAAGAGCATAAACTGTTTTAACAGCATTACTGTGTCAACCTTATGAATTAAAATTATCTCAACTGTAAATAAAGCTTAAATTGAAACATCAGCCTTCCAAACATGGGATTAGAGTTCCAATCAGATGAAAAGTACCCTAAGTGCTCCTAAAAACAACAAAACACTTGTCTGATTAACCAAAACAACTGAACTAAGTGTCAAGCTGCTTAGTTTGATTAACATAAGCAATAACACAAGTAGAACATGTTTATAGAAAGCCTTATATGTTTAGGAAAACTTTGTAGAAAATGTATCATAACTAATGTATTGGAGGGAAACCACAACAGAGATGTACTTTGTAAACCACACAAACGAATGGATTTTTCAATCTAATTCCAAACAGTAAAGTAAGAAAACAGTTTTTCAGACTTTTCGCCACTTAGTGTTTGAAACTGTGAAATTTAGAAAGCATAAACTTGACCAAATAAAGGTGAAGCAAGTCTTATACCATGTTCCTTATATTCAAATTGCAAAGCAATAGTATATTACTCGAGGAAGATTTCTTCTGGTTTGCTGCCCACATCCATCCGGATTACATAAAGCATTAACCATTTTATTGTCTGGAAATTTCTATTTTATCATATTTAACAGTTCAAGCTCTAAATCCAATGATTAGGCACTAATGTTAACACCCCAGATGTTCCGTGCTTTTTTTAAAGATAGATTGCAAGCATACTGAATTATTTGTTCATTATTTGCATCTCTATAGTATCAGTAATAGATTAGGAAGTAATTTCTGCACATAGATATAGTAGCCATTTCAGCTATTGCTGTCACATTTTGAAGACTAGTTTCTAATTTATCTTTCATGGCTCATGTTTCAGAAGAACCTAATCTCTCTCATATGTGTGTGTGTGTATGTATGTATATGTGCGTATATATACACATAGCTGCAGTATGACTGCAGAACATCATACAGTATATCACAGAAATGAGCACACCCCCTCACATTTTGTAAATATTTAAGTATATCTTTTCATGCGACCACACTGAAGAAATGACACTTGGCTACAATGTAAAGTAGTGAGTATACAGCTTATAATATAATAGTGAAAATGTGCTATAAAAAGGACTCCAGATAACAGGTAGTCCTCGAGTTACGAATGTAATGAAGCCTGCCAATTACATTCATAACCTGAGGATTCATAGGAGTGAATCACATAACTTTAAAATGATCGCTCCTTGCATTCACCCACACATTCATTAATTGAATGTGCAGGTCGTAAAATGCACGAGGTATCTCAGGGTGGGGAAGGCCGGGGGGGGGGGGCTAATGTTTCTGACCACTCAAGGTTGCCCCCCAACCACAGAACTTGTCCAGGCTTCTGTTTGCAGAGAACAGAGGCTTATACTGTAGTACCATGAGATCATACAAGATCAGTAATGCGAGATCTCTTGCTACTGATCTCGTGTGATCTGGCTGTATTTTAGGCCTCCATTCAATGCACCAATGGCCTGAGGTACTGAAGCAGGCCAAGAAACTGAAGACTTGCTAGATGTGCAGAAGGTGAGTATCCACAAGGCCAGCACAGGGGGGAGGGGGAGGGGAAAAGTAGGGCAAATGTTGCAGAGCCTCTGCAGTTGTTTGTAAGGGTGAACGACTGCCGTGGTGCTGCAACATTTGTAACTTTGGCGGTGTGTTGTAAGTACTGGAGGGGAGGGCTATGTCATAACTTCCCACAGTCACTAGGTGAACTGTCATAACTTAGGGATTACCTATATATGCATGCTATTTGACCTCTTTTAATTTGGGAAGAATTTGCCTACCAGTGTAATGCTTCATATGTAACAGAGACTCAATGGAGAGTCCATTTCTAGACAGCCTTCTTCCCAAACATTATTGGGAAACTTTCTGGAATAAATCTGGGGACACATGGTGCTAAGGAGAAAAAAAAGGAGGAGAAATTCTATTTTAGAAATCTGTTCATATACTTTGGACTAGGTACTGTTTTATAGCAGAAGGATGGTGGAAGAGAAACAGGAGAAAGATAATAACCACTTACATAAGTATATTGCCACTGCCTTCAAATTGGGCAATGTTGATATATATTCCATAATTAGTTAACTCTATTTAAATGTTAGGTTTCTTATCTTTTAATTGGTAATATACAAAGCCACCCACATAATTTGAATTCAAGTTTTCAACTTTAATTATCCCAGCCTAATTATCAGTCAAGTTATTAAAAGATTCTGAATAGAAACCAATATGCGCATACTGCGACTATAAACAACAAAGTTATATGAAAAATCCTTTCCATGTTTATACTGCAATAGAGCCAAGATTTTAAATAAATTCAGAAGCAGCAGTTAAATTTGTCAGAATTTTCTCCTTCCTATTCTCCTATCGTTTACTTGTCTATCAGAATGTTTTTACAGGACTTGATTTTTCTAAGATTGAGCGCTCAGGACCTGGTCAGATCTGCCATCTTTGCAGAGTGATTATGTTCCTTACAATATTGGGCTTCCTTTTCTTCCCACATTAGTATCAGAAATCCCTGTCGTGTAGAAGAAACATTTTTAGAAGACAGTGGTAAATATTTCCCTACTTTTAATAGATGTTTGCCTACTTAAAAGAAATGTGAAGACAGTGTGAAATAATTTCTAGTCACATTTGTTATCAAATGAACTTGCTTCTTTTACATTTACATTCATTTACATTGTTTAACACCCTACACAATATTTAAACTAATTTCTTCCCACTTGCAGTGTTAATATTCTACAACATGAAGTGCTAAAGAATGAAATTACCTGAGGGGAAAGAAGCCAAGTAATTAATGTGTTGGTATTCAGTTTGTTTGGCCAATTATAACAACAACAAAACACTAACCTGGTTGATCACCCTCTGTTCCGACTCTTGCAGGACTTGGTGCCATGGGTAGTGGTCGAACCGGCCGAGGCTTTGGAGTAGGGGGAGAAATTTTTTTCCTTCCAATATATTCTACGTAAGTTCCTGGAAAGTCTCCCCTCTCCCCAGTCATTTCATTATAGCCATTCAACCAACCGATTTCCTCAGGTTTTCCTTCTTCTCCATCACTGAATCCAAGAGCAACTAAAGTACCTTTATTCACAGTTAAAATATCTCCCAAATGTAGGTCAATGTCTTCTTCTCGTTCTTTTTTGTAATCATATAAAGCTTTGTACTGGTATCCTTCTGCACTCATTTTGGCAAATTTTTAGCACAATTATTCTAATGAACAGCAAGCCAGTTCTAACTTGGATTTATCCTATATACAATTAAAGAAGTTCTAAACACGGCGATGTATATGACTTATGAGGACTGTAACTCAAATATGAAAAAGGCACCAAAACCAGTGGTTGTGCATTGATGTTTTTGTTTGTTTCTTTGTATTGAGATCAGGAGAAATTGTGATTTAGATTCCCAGTTAATTCTTTTTCGGATCTGTTTGGCACTTAATGGCAGAGTTTTTCAAGGTCAGGTGAATGTTATTTTTTGCTGAGCTTCCTTCTGATAGCTTTCCCATAATGTTCACTTTTCTTAAAACCTTTGTTGTGGAATTCTGCACATACTTTACCTATGGAGAAAAAAACAATGAGACAAAAATTAGTGCAATGATTCAGGTATCCAAATGCTCATGCATTATAAATATCAATATTTCTGATTTATGGATATGCAGGAGGGGACTGATGGGAGTTAAGACTTGGGAGGACAATACTTGGATGGCCACAGTGGCAACTTTTCTTCATGATAACTTTTTCACAAAGAGAACACTGCCATAGATAAAAATCAAAACAAAAGATAAAGTTCTGATTTGTTAAAAAAGAAGTTTGCTTAATTAACTCCAATAAGTCTGAAAAAGATTCTTTTGATTGCAAATCAAATTCTCTCTGCTGCTCTGAACATTAATATATATCTGCTGACATTTCCCTGATGTCAAGCTGTTTTAAATATTTTTAATAAACAACAATCTAGTGAGCCCTGTGCTATGAAGCTTCCACCAGGTTTCAAGCTTTGCCAAAAATTGATAGAAAACCATGTGCGATGTTACAGAATAATACCTATGATTTCTACAATAATGGACTTCCAGTGCCTTTCTTGTAACTAAACTCTGTGCTTTCAGACTGGGATACAGAACCATCTCTATGACCAAAGATGATATGCACAATATGTATTCTTCAAACCCAAAGGACTATATACATATAATAGTAGTAAATATACAGAAAGTAAAACATCCTGATCTGTCTTTTACAGCAATGCATTGGGATCCATTTAGATCCTAGAGCACAGTTCCCCAACCTGTTATTTATGTTCCTCAACTTCTGCAGCCTGTTTCTGAAGTGCATGGTAGTGGGCCATGGGCCGGGAGTTGGGGACCCCTGCCTTGAGAGATTCTTAAAAACTAAATTGGTGGATGGCTGCAGACCACTATTTCCAACATTTGCCCATTTGCTAGAAAAAAAATAGCTTAGTTAATGAGACCAAACAGGTTGAAGAGATGAAAACAGTGAAGAGCCATCTAAGTTTATGTTACTCAACTCTGTCTTCTGTAATTAGATATATCATCATGGCATCCCTATTTTAAGAATGCCAGTAAAGTTCTCTCAAAATGTGTCCATCAACCACCACCACCACCGAGTTTGGGGAGACTTGTCTATTGCATGCCAGCACCCTACACATCCTACTCTCTGGTGCAACATCTATTCTTGATTTAAGACAAATTTCCAAATTATTCTATTAGCAAAATGAACAAAATATAACTTGGAAGCCACATTAATTAGAGCATGGAAGATTGTCTCTTAATGGCTAAGCCATTATTGTATCTATTGAATGCAATTCTCTTCTCAAACTACAGAATCTCTGGTCTTCCTCTTCATGCTATATATATAACAGCAGCGTAATGCCATGGGTAATCAGCAAATCACTGACCATCTGATTTTGCACACTTCAGCTAAATTTATTCCCTATGCTAAAACTTAAGCAGAAATCTCATAGATAATATGTGGCTAGATAAGGATCTTTACAGCAAACAAGAATAAAGCCAAACAAACCAGATGATTGGGGATCTAACTGCTTTTATTGTCACAACAGTTCAAACCTGCAGCTTTTTCTTCCTAATTTTCCCACAAGCTAACATGGTCCTTGGGTAATATAAGAAGTTGAGCTGTTGTAGCTTATTCCCGAAGATGTCAACTGTGGATCACAAGCTATCTATTCATTTCCCAACCTGAAAACCCCAATCTTTCTCCACTTCCCCCACCAATATACAATGGTGGCTTCACCTTATCTCCAGCCATGATTTAAATAATCATATCACTTTACATATTGGAAAAAATACTGTAGTTCTCACTTATCCTCAATCCAATATTTTTCTACCAGTTTCAAGCTATGAAAATCTGAAGCTTTTTACTGACTATTAGCAATAAGGTCAGGTGATTTATTGCAGTTATAGCAGGAAATGTATTTTGCACAAATTTGGACCTATATGTCATCTCACTTGGGGCTTATTTATGGTATATTTTCATCTATCACCTACCACTTACCCCACCAACTCAAGTTTTGAAATCAACCATATTTTCGGCTTCCAAAGTAATAGAAAAGAAGAGCCCAGACCATACTATCCTTTTATCTGGAGAAAACAAAGGGCATGTTTGGACAACTTATAAATATCATGTATGAAGAACTTTTACACGTAGCTGCAGCACACTCTTCAAAAACCATAAAATACAATAGCTTAAAATAATGGAAAATATACTGACTTTTGGAAAATTATTTACCAGTTTTTTGCACTGCATGTGTGTGTACATGTACACACATCTGATTTTGCACACAATACATGTACACACACAGAGAGAATCCTCACTTAATGACCAGTCACTTAACAACCATTCAAAGTTATGACAGATCTTCCTAAAGCTACTGATGACCCAGAGTTCTGATGGCACACACTGGATCCACCTTTGTGGCCATTTGATCGTATTTTGGGCGCTTGGCAACTGGCTCACATTTATGGTTGTTTGCAGTATTCACGATCAAGTGATTGTGATTTTTGGCATTTTTTGCCACTTAGCGATCTTCACAACTTACAATCATTGTTATGGGCTCAATTGTGGAATCCAAATTGTACTGGAGATATGCAGCCAACAAATTTAAATAAATAACTAAATAAAATACTCTCCCAGTGACTTAGATGCTCAAATTTGGTGAGGATAATTAGGCCTCTGCTCTTTTCTTATATAACTTTGGGGGTGGGGTGGGGTTGGAGAACACCTATGCTATGAGTTCAGGCTCTCCCCTTCAACAGGTGGATTGTTCACCCTGGCCTGGCAGCTTGCTGGTTTCCTATCCATGGGAACTATTGAAATGCAACTAAACAGAACGAGGACAAATATTTACTTGAGCTGCCTGTAGCCTTGTTCTCTCTCTTCTTTTATGTCTGCATTTACATTTCTGATTTTTAAAATAAACCAGATACAGTTCTTAACCATTTTGAAACCAGCATGGAGCCCTGGCATTCTATCAATAATTTTTGAGTACTGGAGTTCTGAATATGTTTCTTCTTTTACTCATTTCAATTCTCCTTGGGACTTGGGTCATTCAACTTCCCAGAGCAAATGTAAACTGATTTTATGTGGACTCCTTCTCCTTGGATAATTTAGTTTTGGGTTTTTTTGCACCCTATCTACTAAAAATATGAAATAAAGTACAAAAAAATTAAAATATGTTTGGCACTGCTCGGTTAACTTTTAATTTTTGTTAAGTGAATATTTATAATGGGGTACCTTATTCCCAATTGTTTCTTTATTTTATATAATTTTAATTCTAAATATAAATTTCAAAATTATAGAACAATGCCAGCTTCACCTCATATATACCGACTGGTAGATGTTTTCTACAGGATGATGAGAGGTTGTCAAGAAAAATGGCAATAAAATCAGAGGAGAAAATCAATCTTATAATATTAGACACATTTGCAATTTGGGCAATGAATGACTACAGGGTAAGTAAGGACTGACAATTAAGACAACGTATTTTATGATGGTGTTATTTTGCACTGACACAAGAGGTGCAGATAGCAGTTTATATCAACAGAGACAAAATAGCCCCTACTTCATGTCTTCTTAAAGGAGTCAAGAAAAAACTGTTTTTCTACCAAACCATGAAACTATCAAAGCCAACCATTCTTTATATGCAGGCAGCCTCTTCCCCACAGAATTGGGTAATGCCAAACAACAAACATAACTACTGTATATCAGCCTATTCATAATTACTCTTAATACAATATGATTACAGCAATGAAGATTCATTGGTCACCTGTGTTTGAACATCAAAGCCAACATTTCTCCTTTTGCTTATGCATCCAAGAACAATACACAGTGAGATAATCTTCCGCATTGAATCACACTTAATACTTTCATATTTTTATCACACTATAACAATGAAAATATTAAAATATTTTCCTGTCAAATTTCACTATTATGGCTAGGGCCTTTATCTTAAAGAACTGCTATATTGCTATGATTCAGTATTCTTTTCTCTGGTAATCTTTTCTCCAGAGCTGCACTAAGAAAAACTCATAGAACTAGAGTGACTTTTTCTTTTCTAGATCAGAATAACGTTTTTAACATTTGGTGCCTGTGCAAATATGTCTTGTTGCTATGAGAAAAAACTTTTGAGAAGCAGCATTGTTTCCATACAACTGTTTCTCCTTAGATGAAGCCATGTTCCTCCTTATCTTCTTTTTTTTTATATTGATTTGTCATATATCAATCCATCCACCTTACCATTAAACCTCTCACCTTTATGCAGTCATATGCACACCTATGTATGCTCATTAAGACCTACAAAGTGTTTGAAGAAACTTAGGAACTCACTGATTTTATTTTGGAATACTGAAAAAAGTTATAGACCAGACTAGGAAAAATTTCAACAGCATGACTAGGCAAAAAAAATTTAAAAGCAATTTTTATTGGAGAAAAAAAAACCTATCACCATTTCATTCATAGTTTTATGCATGGTTTGCAGGTACCTGAATACTGAAAAGTCTAACACTGCTTTTGACACTTTTATTGAGAAATGCAATACTTAATAATTACTCGTTTATCATTGATTCATAAGTAACAACAAAAGACAGAACAGTTATACCAGAGAACAAACTCTGGAGATACATTTCTATAGGACAGCATTATTAATATTCAGTAGAAATATTTCTGTAGTTTCAAGTACATGTTTTGTGTCCCAGCAGGTGGCAGCACCTGGCTGATCTCACCTGGCTTAAAAGCTAAACAGGGTCATCCTAGGATGGGGGACTTCCAGGGAATGCTACTTTAGACTAGTAGGTAAAACACACACACACAATGACACAGAGATTCTAAAAGGCTGGAACCGCAAAAACCTCTGTCTTGTTTTCAAGATATCTAACTGGTTGCATCCATTAAGTTCAACTGAAGGTTATTTTTATGAATCTGCATTGAACTGTCATGCTAAAATGGAAAATTAACTTTAAATCATAATGCATAGGTCAATCATAATAGCTTTTAATTTTCATTTGTCGCCTGCAACTCCAGTGAAATGCACATTATTACTTAACTTTCCCATATTGCCATTTATTATCAATTTTTTTTGTAAAACCAAAAACAATTACATTCACCATTCGGATACAGCAGTTGTATGCCTTTCATTTAATAGCTCAAGGCAGCACACAGGTAGTCCTTACTCCATAACTGGTTGCTTAGCAACCATTCAAAATTATGACAAACTCCTCAAAAGGTACAATCTGATTTTGAAGTTCCAATAGCCATCAGCTCTTATCCCACCATCGTGTGATTGCATTTGGTGCAATAGACGACCACTCACATTTATGGCCTTTGCAATAACCCAGTCACATTTTCAGTTATTTTTGCCAGTTTCCAGCCTTTACTTCCCATTTCTGGCAAAAAATTCTCATTGGGGATAACAGATTCATTTAACAACTGTGACGTTTGCTTAACCACTGCTGCAAAAAAGGTCAGAAAATTAGGCGTGGTCATATGGCAACCCATTTAACTGCTACAATTTACAATCATAATTCTGGATTCAATTATTATTGTAAATCAAGGACTATCTATACTCAGCACTTTCTCCTGCAATGTTCCTTAAATCAGTTCTCTAAAGCAATTTGGGCTGGCAGAAATTAATTGCCCCAAAGCTCCAGAAGATCATCCATCACCTGAAATTAATCAGAAACAAGCTCTAATTCAGTGCTTTAACCACTACACCACCCCACCTCTCCAAGCTGTTTCATCTAGAAAAAAGTCCTATGAATATAAAATATCAGAAACTACTTCTGTACCAACCACCATCTATTTAACACAACCGAAAAGTTTGTTGCAGAAAAGCAAAACAAACAGGGCCTGCCAAAACAAGTGTTACATAAACAGCAAAGCGTCTTCCTTAAATGTACCTATTGTCCTTTATTGCAAGATTTACCTTCTTAATCTAAAGAAGTCATCGGTAATTATCCATGTGCATTGCAGAGTTTCTCTTCAATACTTCTTTTCCATTGTTTTTCTATGCTTTCCAACTGAAAGAATTAACATGCTTTATTAAGATAAGTTACTTCTGCCCATTTCCAGACACTAAGAGTATTTTGTTTAGAGACTTATGCATAATGGCAAACTGTGTACCAAAAGAATCCAGAGACAGTAACATAAAGAGAGGTTTTGGGACCAAAGCACCACTGAAATATTTTTTTTTTAATTTTACACATGTGTGCATGCAGGCACACACAAATATATTATATCTTTATCCTATAATAATTATTTTATATTAAACTCAGATTCTGGGACAATATTTCAGTAATTTGGGACTCATGATTAAAGTTGTATTTTAACGTAAAGCACACCACCAAAGTATTTCACTTTAATTTGATAGCATATCAATCCACTGCTTATTTTAGAATTTCCTCACTACACGATCACGTGACAAAAATTGGACACAAAGGGTGAGAATGTTTAAGTATTAATTAAATTGTTCTGAAGTCATTTTAACTGCATTGTTTTCCTTCCTAACTTCTGCAGCAAACAAGAAAATACACTTTTAAATACACCTTGCCTTGAGATGTTGGAATACTGCCAACATTCAACTTAATATGCGTACACTCTGTACCAGAAAATTAACACTTGCCCAAATATTCCAAATGCTTTGAAATATTTATTATCTTGTTGAGAAATAGTTTTGAGTTCAATAGGGGTGTTAGGAAGTATTCTCACTTTATTTTTGTTGCCTTATGTATTTTGATAGTCAAATAACTTTTATAAACACTAAAAAAAACTCTGATTACTAAGGTTGTGTCTCCTAGAGTGCTATAGGAGGATAAAATTCAGTTCCCCACATATTAAAACATAAAAGGATTATTATAATATAAACCAAGTTTATCAGAAACTCTAACCCATTGGGATTAATGAGATATAATACAGAAAAGGAATATGTTTTACTTTCTTAGGTACAAGTGCTTTCTTTCACCCATGGTAAATTTTAGTATGTTCCCTACTATAAAAATACTAATAAAGGAGAATGTCTGTAGCTCAGGGCAAGCTACTATGAAAGATTTCCCTTTCTGCTATTTGCCCATAGAAGTTACTGTCATCTCTTTTCCAACTCCTCTCCAGTTGTTCAGCTTTATTTCTATATATTTGTATTTAGCACAGCTGGCAATACTGGCCAAGTTATCAGCTTTACAACACTCTCTTCTTGTCTACAATCCATCAGAGAGGAAAGTGACTTTCCCGTGACAAGCCCAGTTATATTCTTGGGCAATAGCCTTAGTATCAGTGTTCTGCTTCTGGAGATATGCTGAAGTATTCTGCCTAAGCACATTTGCATGACCTAACATTTACAAAACAAAATCAGAAGTTTTTGAAGGAAGACACACAGACCTGTCCTGTTTAATCCAAACCTAAGCCATTGCCTATAGCTATGATTACATAAACTGTCTAGAACTGATTAATTATAGAAGTCTTTACACAGCTTATTCATAGACTCGAGTGCCAGATAATACATGTAGGATTATGGATTTAGAATAGTCAAAGAGCAATACAGAGCCTCCATTAAATAAATAAGGCTCACATTTTATCAATCTGCAGTTAACATGATCCTAAGTAATAAAGATCATCCAGTTCATCTCTGCAAAGATCTGCTTTATTATCAGTTATTTAAAAAAAATAGAACGTAACTCAAACCAATAGAATGCCACCAGATTAAGGCTGCAATCCTAATCTGTTTTACAGATTATAAATCCCAGTGAACCCAGTCAAACCTATTTCCAAGAAGACAAGCACAAGACTGTGTTATAAGAATCACTGTTCACACTTATTTTTCATATACACATTGAAATTATTTTTATGTTTTTTAAAATATTATACATATCCCAAGTAGTTACTTCCCACATCAGGGCTCCTAAGATTATGGTAGAACAAAACAAAATAATAGAGTTGGATGGGACCTTAGACATCTTCTAGTAGTCCAATCCCCTGCTCAAGCAAGAGACCCTATACCTTTTCAGATAAATAGTTGTCCAATCTTTGATTTTCTAAGCAACTTAGTAAATGACAGTTCAGTAACACAAACTAGGTTAAAGTACTTGACTTCGCTTAAAATATTTTTTTTAATTCACTACACAATGTTTTGCATTTGCCACCCTGAAAGCAAAAAGTTGCAATTACATTTTCAGTTGTTGCACTCATCCTAAAACTTTTTCCTATGACTCTATTCATAATTTAATCTAACATAGTTTCCAGAGCTTTCCTGAGTGTGCAAAGTTATAATAATCAGCAACCAGAAGAAAAAGATGTATCAAAACAATGAACGCAAATGTAGGAAAGTGGATAATCGAAATTTAAAATCATCCCAATTCTGAAAGTTATTTTAAGCGTAACTTCTACTCAAGTCAATCTACTTTCATTTACATCAGTATGTTTTGGATTCAGAACTGAATTTTAATTACTTCTACAATAAAAAAGAATACAATACTTAGGAACCATTAGAAACCATAAATTTCATTCTAGTGATTTTTAAAAAAGTGTCACAAGACAATTTATTTGATTGAGATCGGATTTCTCAGGAGTAAACATAACCAGGAATCCCAGCAATCTGGTTTATCATACAATTCCTACATACCCTTTCAATCATCCTTCTAATTTTTAGTTTTTGCCAACTTAGTTAGCTTATACATACTTTATTCCACAAACAGTCCTCACAAGATGTGCCACAGATGTAGAGTCATAGGGGTCTCCTAACAGCCAAAACAGTGTGAGAGAGACCGCTTGCCTTCCAAAGATTTTTGGCCAGAACTGGTATCACAACTCCTTGCCTCACAGTTGTCAGACACAATTTGCACATGCAGCTATTCCAATGGTTGGGAAGAAGAATTTGGCATTAAAAACCCACCAGATTTTTGTCCCTCCCATGCGCTCAAAACCTTCAACCACTCATTTGTTCTTTTCAGAACCAGACACTCTGGCTTCCAAGAAAGTCACAATACTCCTTAACAAGACCTATTCTTCCCAAATGCCACTAATAAAGAAGGAAAAGACAAAAGCAGTGTTCTTAGCAGCACAAGTAGTTCTCTCAACAGCTCACTATGCTTTTTCACTGAAATTTACACAGGCCTCCTAAAATATCAACTGCTATTGATTCAATCCATGGCACCTCCAAGGCACAAGGCAGCAATCAAATCTTTTTCACACACCCCCACACACACACCCAATAGTGAGGGTTATAGTTGTGTGCAGTTTTAGCACCAAGCTTTATTTAGCATTTACTAGTCTAGCACTTCGGTTTGCAGACCCCGCAGACTGTTTCTAGGCAAGGAAGAACGGACACTCACTTCTGGATCGCTAAAAATAACAGTAATAAAACTTAATCAGCTAGCAATGGGTTTCCCTGCCATCGGTGCCCAGACGGGATGCGTTGGATAAAAAGATCGGGGAAACGGTAAGAGAATTTAGAAAGGCAATTAATGTCTATCTTGAACTACAAGAGCCAAAAAAAAAAAAAAAAACCCGAGACGCTCAGATATTTATCGGATTCAACAGTCTTTTCAACAGTTCTCCTACTGGTGTTGCAATTCAGGGCAAATTCACAGCGGCTACGGCCAGGACGTTATTATTATCTTCGGTGGACAGGAAAAAACGTGTTGAATGTGGGCATTCCTGCAATATCTTCCCCTGGGCTGCCACAGCGCCGTCTGCCCGCAGCCTCCCGGCAGTCCCGCGTGGCCGGGGTTAGGAGCTGCTGCCCCTGCAACGCAACCATTATGACGGCGCGGCTAAACGTCTGAAGCGCGTTTCTTCCCGAACCCGCCTCCGCGTCCAAGCCGCAGGGCCCGGGAGGGGTTCCACGGAACCCCATGCAGGTCGGGCTCCAGCGCACGCAGCGGCTCCGGGAACTTCCTCTGCTCAGCAAAGCTCAGCAATGGGCGGGCGGGGAGGAGAGGCAGGCAGGCAGGAATAGGAAGCCGCTTTCCACGCGCCGCGCTTGCAGCCTCCGAGCCCGTCGCGGGGAGAAGCAGCAGCAGCAGCAGCAGCCCAGCCCCGCGGCCTCGCCTGCCCCTTCCAGCCCCGGGCTTTGCAAGAGGCCTCGCTGAGCCGCAACAGGATATCGCCCACCGGTTCTTTTTGGCGTTGCCCTCGCTAGGCCGCCCAGATAACTCGCGGCACCCCCTCACCTTCCGCGGCCAGCTCTCCGGAGCTTGGGTAAAAGGAGGCAGGCAATCCTGCAGAAGCCGCCCGTTCCTTCGCCTCCACTGCCACTGCCACTGCCACTGCCGCAGCCGCTCCCTCCCGCCGCCTCCGTCCCAGCCGAGGCAGCCCGAGCCGCGCAAAGGCTGGCCGCCCTCTCAGCTCGCCATTCGCTCCTCCTCCGCTCCGTCGCCCCTGCCAACCCGCTCCGCGCCTTGGGGACCCAAGCACCGCCTCCCCGCTTGGCTGGGCTGTCGCGCTGCTTAGCAGGCTGAGGAGCTGACGGGCCGGTTGCTGGTGCCGGCACGGGGCGCTCCGCCTGCTGCCCCTTCGAGCTTCGCTGCCCCGTCCTCTTTGCGGGGGCCAGCAGGGAAAATGGGGCGCTCGTGGCCCCGCAGAGGGGCGCAGTAGAAGGGAGCTCGCGGTGGGGAGAAGCGTAGGGCTTGGATGCCTCTTTCCCCCCGGCTGACCCTTTCTCACTCGTCGCTGAGACTCAGAAGGGAACTGGCCAAGGCGACGCCAGAGCCTCAGTTGCTTCGTGCGGGGTTGCGCTGCAGCCCCGTCCGCGGAGCGTTATTTGGTTCTTTTTGGTGGAAATTCCAATGCAGTCAGACGAAGTGCGCCCGTCTCCCCCCACCCCACCTCAACTCACCTCACCCCGGCTCAGCCCCGCTGCCTTAATCACATTAATTTAGTAGCCGGTTGGTGTCTGTGGCGGCCTGTTTAAAGTTTGGTGACTGAAATAATACGCAAGGGGGGCTGGTTAGGGGATTAAAAAGGAACAAGCTGAACTTTCTGGCGTTGTGGAATTCCGTAGGTGATCTTGGCGCAAAACAGGCCTTGCCTGATCTGCTTTTCGGACCTGTGTGGTAAAAGGCCACTGGTTTGATGAAAAGGAAAAGTGAACATGATAGCAGGGTTCCCATACCTCAGGGGCTGCCACAAAGAAGAGGGGGTCAAGCTATTCTCCAAAGCAGCTGAGGGCAGGACAAGAAGCAATGGGTGGAAACTAATCAAGGAGAGAAGCAACCTAGAGCTAAGGAGAAATTTCCTGACAGAACAATTAATCAGTGGAACAGTTTGCCTACAGAGGTTGTGAATGCTCCAACACTGGAAGTTTTTAAGAAGAGATTGGATTGGATTTGTCTAAAATGGTAAAGGGTTTCCTGTCTAAGCAGGGGGTTGGACTAGAAGATCTCCAATGTCCCTTCCAACTCTGTTATTCTATATTCTATTCTAATACAGCTGGAAGGTACTGGTAGTCTTCAATTTACAACAATTCCTTTAGTGACCGTTCAAAGTTAACAGCATCACTGAAAAAAATGGCCTTTTTTTCACAGTTGCAACCTTTGTAGCATTCCCCCATGGTCAGATGATCAAAATGCAGATGCTTGGCATCTGGTTCATACTTATGACTGTTACTGTATCCCAAGGTCATGTTTGCAAGCAAAATCGATGGGGAAGCCTGATTGACTTAACAACCGTGTTACTAACTTATCAACTGCAGTGATTCACTTAACAACTGTGGCAAGAAAGGTCGTAAAATGGGGCAAAATTCATTTAACAAATGTCTGTCTTAACAGAAAATTTGGGCTCAGTTGTGGTCATAAATCGAGGACTCCTGTACTCTGAAAATATGGCCCCAAAATATAAATTCCAGAAAGGTTGGTTTTAATATGTCCTGTAGCTCTATAAATCTAAGAAAATGGAAGACCATCTCAGAGAGTATTAAAGTGTGGATTCAACATGAGATAAAAACTTTAAATAAGCTACGTGTACATGTGACTTGATTGTAAATTTTCAATTGCATCAGCTCATGACTGAATATACTCATATTACACAAACTAGTAGGGTGTGCAATCCTGTGCGTTTATTGGAGAGTACCAAAAACATTGGATTGAAATGCATTTTTAATGAGAAATGTGAACTGTCTGGCAAAGAGATCTTGCCATTTAAACATCTGTAGGACTGTGTCCAGTTTAAAAAAAACACAGGCTTTCATTATTACTTACATTCTTCATTCTCTTACTTTCCTAATACTAATTTATCACAACCAGAAGCCCCATTTTTAACTTTCTCATTTACCAAATCCAAAAAAGGTTTGCTTTTTAATGGCAGAATATTCTGTCATGTGTTGTCAGAACTTCTGCTCTGAAAAAAAAACCAAAAAAAATCTGAAGCTGTATCTGTTTGGGTTCATTTCTTTAATAAATTATTGTATACCTAGGAGGAAACACTTTTCAAAAATTTGCTAGTGGATGAAGAAAAGTTATATTCTCTTTCTGGGCAGGGGAGGATGGGTTTGATTTTAATCGGTTTCCATCCATTGTGTAGAAAAATCGGGTACTGAAAATGGTCCAATGTCTGACATACCGGCGTAGGCTGTCCTACAATACAGCCTTTAACAAGACCAGGCTGTCCAGGACACCTGGTAATAGGATTGTTTATCTTTATACTAAGGAAGTTGGCAAGGCACCAAAGTCAGCATGCAGTGTATGCCCAGGAAGACTTCGTGGTGTCCGCACTGTTCATCCAAAAGTTCTTATTAGACTTTCCAAAACAAAGAAGCACGTTAGTAGAAGCACATTAGTAGAGCCTACTAGTAGGGGTTCTGTGTGTGCTGCATGAGTTTGTGGCAGAATCAAGTGAACATTCCTTATTGAGGAACAGATACTTTGTTGTCAAAGTACTGAAGGCACAAGCACAGAGTCAAAAATCAAAGTGATTATTTGTATTGCCACCCAATAAATGAAGATTTTTTTTTAAAAAAAAAGAGAAGTTATATTCCACCATTTAGGATGGGGAAACAGCTGAAGGTGAACAGCTGAAGCAGTGGTGGACAAAGATGCTGGTGGCACATTCAATAAGGAGGAAAAAGCTATTTATTTCATATTCTCTTGTAGAAGAATCTCAGTACACCTTTCCACTTGCTTGTGTCAGGTGCAGGAAATTGGGAGCCAAGAGAGAATTCAAAAACATTACGAGTTAATTCCACGCACAAGAATCTGATCTACTAACAGGTTGGCACCATAAGAACAGACATCAAGGGGGACTGGGTTTAGGTCTGGGGGGGGGGCATAGTGAGTCCAAACTGAGGGTGTATTTGACCCCACCCTCGTGGATCAGCTGGGTCATCTACATGTTTGTTTCTCAATATTATTCTTAGGAAGAGGACTGGATTATAAAAGAAATAGATATTAAGAATATGAAAACATGCCCATTTACAATAAAGTGCCAGGGATGTTTTCTTTATGATCAAGCATATGCATAGATTCCCTTTGTAAAGATTGTAAAGTCAAAACATACCCTTTTTTCTAATCTAGTACCATTTTTATTTCAAGTATGCATTTTGAAGCTGCATTCTTATTCTTCTTACATTGGAACGATGTGGCAATTATATAGTTCAAGACACCTATTGTAATCTACTTGGGAGATACCATCCACTGCTGAAGCCCAGTATTTAACGCATATATTTGTCAGATGAATGGGTGCTTCTTAAAATCTTGACCGCAGTGGAACTAATGAAAACAAACCTTACAAAGAAAACTGTTTAATCTTAAAAGAAAACTTGTCCATAAAAACATCAGTACTAAATGATATATGCACAATAATTCTACAACATACGTTTTCAATCCTTGTGTACATAGAAAAATACATGCAAAAAATCCAGATAACACTCCTGATCCAAACAGAGCCAACTCTCCCTCAATTACACTAAAATAATACATTCATACTAACCATCATACTATTCCCTTTTGTGATAAGCAACATCATGCAAAGTGCATAAAAGGAGTAGGAAATAATAAGGAAAAGAAATTAAACACAGGTGCTGGGAATAAAATAAAGAAAATCTTTGTCAGTCTAATTTATACCAACATTATTCACTATATAGTACAGTACCTCTCCATAGTCTCTGTCCTTGGAGCCCACTATTATTTCATTGTATCTGAACATCTTTTAATCTTTATACTTCTCACCTCTCCTTTCCATTCAACCACAACTCTTTCAGAATTTTTCTCAGTTCTATACTTTTCCTGTCTTTGTTTTGTAATTCCATTCTTATACCTTCTTTTTCTTTCACCAAACCACCTCAATACATTTCTTTTATATTTGTTTCTCAGTTTTCTACACTATCCGTATTTATTCATCCATTTATTCTTGATCTATTTTTGTTCTACCATTTGCATTCTTAAATAATTCACTACCTTGCATTCAGCTTACTTGGTGTCTCTCCGACAATCCACCTCTCATCCTATAACAAAGTTGGCAGAAGTGTGTTTTATGAATGAGCATTTTGCTTAATTTGACGGTTATCCCTCTCAACAAACTACATGCTACCCATTACCAGTCTGCCCACTGTTATTAGTGAATATCTTAAAATATCTGTTTGTATCTGTGTGGAGATGGGATATGAGGTGAAGTTTGTTTGCTTGCAAGGAAATATCCAGATAAGAGATCCTTGCTTGTACAGAATAGGATGAACCTGCTTGGTTTAAAATGGATTTGGCTATATTTGTGATCTACTGGCTCAAATTGACTAGTTTTCTGTCTTATTAGCCTGGAGGCTGCATATGGCATAATTAAGATGAAGACTGGTAAATTTATCATACTAAAAAATTACATTAACATCCTAGAAACTTAAAGCACAACCATATAATATGGAAACTTACCTGAAACCGTAGATAACCATCTGACAAAGAAAGAAAGAAAGAAAGAAAGAAAGAGCTCATGACATCCAGAAAAACTGTCCTCTTTCCAAAGTCAAATGTATTGGGTATCCTAAAGATATGATAAATGTAACTGTTTTGATGTCTTGGATTCAAGGTTAATATAAAGTTTAAACAGAACCACTGTAAAAATGAATACTTGTATGTAGTTTCACTTGTTCTGGATTGTACACTTAAAAATGAATACTGAGTGTTTCTTATACAGGTAGTCTTCAACTTACAATTGTAATGGAGCCCAGTATTTCCATCATATGTCATGATGGTCATAAGTCAAGCATTTACATGACCAACCTGATTACATTTTTTTGTGGTGATTGTTAGATGAGTGTGGTGGATATAGAGCAAATATGCAGTTGTTAAATGAATCATTAAGGAAATCCCAGTATCAGCAATGGGCTTTTTTTTATTTATCAGAAACTGGAAATGAACCCTGGTTTTCAACAACAACAAAAAAGTCATAAATCACAGTCACGTGACAGTGGAACACGGCAAATGGCTGTAAATGAGGGTTGACTGCTAAGTACCCAAAATGCAATCGCATGACTTCCAGGGCCATGCTGCTGGAACCATGAATCTGGGTTGTAAATATCTTTTGGAGAGTTTGTCATAACTTCAAACAGCGGTTAAGTGACTGATTGTAAGTCAAAAACTATCAGTAGTTTTTAAGTTGATGGTTGATTTATTTCTGTTTTTATAAATATATGAGTGTATGTAAACTGCTTGGAGACACAGTATATGAATGGGCAGCTTATAATATTTCAGAAATAAATAAAGGTAAAACAATTAGATACTGTATCCACTGAATAAAAACATTTTTTTTTTATTGCAACATGTACATGTCATGTCTGATACATTACCAGACACAATTAGGGCTTCCCTAACAGCATGATGCAACAGGCCAATTGCTTCCTAAAAACTGTCAGCTCTGTTTGAAAAGGTCTGTGCTACAAAACCTAAAACACTAGGGGTTTTTTGGGGGCAAATTTGGAATGAGTGATAGATGCTCAGACTTGTCAGGAACATTTAATTACAGACTAGTCTTGACAAAACACTAAAAGATGCAGTTTTTTTAAAAAAATAAAAATGAGCTGTAGCTCTATGAGCAAAAACTTAATTGACCATTGGAGGACAGTAAAGAAATGCACAGATAACTCTGGTTCTCTGCTAGCCTTTACTGGTTGTTTTGGTTTTTGTAGCCTAGATTGAGCAGCCATACTTTCAGTGGATTTTTTTTTTTAAAAATTATAGCAAGGTGATACTCTATAATTAAGTTATAGCATAGTTCTCAAAGTTTGAATTACCATACAGAATACAAAACAACAACATTGAGTTCTGCCTCTTCTTGGCACAATAGAATAAGGTAATAACTTACAACTTATTACATCAGCAAAACCCAAAATCAAAGTTTCATTTTTTTCCACCTCAAGCACAAAGTCCAGAAGCTGTTTCCAAGTAGAAAAAAAATTAATTGTATTCTTTTTCTTTAATCAAAGCAGTTAATTTAGCCACCTCTGCTAACTTCATCAATATTTGCAGCCATTCATCCACTGTGGGAATCAAAGTATCCTTCTATTTTTGAGCATAGAGTATTCTTGCTACTGTCAACAGCTCCTTCAACTCCTAAAAAAAATTATGTGATCTCCAGCATGAACATAATGACTTCATTGGTGTTAGGGCTGTGCAACAAATAAATATGCCACTTTTAATCATTATATAGAGATATATATTCTATAAAACACAGGAATTCTCAAGCCCCTACAGTATAGCCACTTCTCACCATGGATTTGCACAAAGATGCAAACGAAGTTTGAAAGTGGATCAAATATCTGTTCATGTTTCATTTAACAAAACTTACTATATGCTATCTTTTCATAATAAACATTCAGTTCTTTTTTTTATCAGGATAGAAATGCTGAGAAATGTTCAGAGGTTACTGCTTCTGAGCATTTTACACACTGATAACTGAATATAGTATCCGAACCTTTATTTGATGAAATGCAGTGACTACAAACTTTATCTAGAAGAGTGACATCTGTGTTTATTTTTTAGCCTTGTAAAATAGTGATAAGAGATCTGACTTATATATGACTAAAGGCTTTTTCTGCTGACAGAATCACAATAAAACAAGAGTCACAGTAATTAAGGCCTGTATATGTTTGACAATCACAGAGACAAAAGTCTACCTTTTTAGAGTTATATGTGACAGAAGAAGCACTTTTAAAAACTGTTATATATTATCTGTTAAAGAAAGCATAAAGTATGACCTGCCAGAACCTCCTCTAGAAATTGCAATGTATTTTATGTCATTTTTCTGTCTTCTGTTGTACTTAAATTAAAATCTTAAAGCCGAGCATGGTTGAGCTGCCCCCATGCACCCCACACCGGCTTACCTCAGGCCATCCACACCCTGATACTTGCCTTGCCTTGCAGCCATAGCACCAGTATACCACTCAACCTCTTGCTCCGTTGTGGCCAGGAGCAAGCAGAAGAAGTGAGCCGACAGCCATGTGGGCTCCTGCTGCACATGGGTGCTGGTGCCTCCGTGAGGCAGGTGTTGAGGTGTGGATAGCCTGGCTGTCAGGACCCTGAGGAAAGCTGGGGCAAGATGCAGCTTCCCCACCATTCTGCCTCACCTTGTGGCTGTGGCACTGTAAACAAACAGATGGAATGGGTGTTCAGGCTTTTAAGTAGTACTTATTTTGGGGGTAGGGTTTATATTAGGCACACATGCTGGGGCTTATTTTCTGGATATGTCTTATTTTCAGGAAAACTCTCTCTCTCTCTCTGTG
>JAEANM010001209.1:0-29156 GCA_017656035.1 Myanophis thanlyinensis
GTTTGGTATGGATGATGCGCTCAGCTGAGCGTACCATCCTCTGTATTGCTTGTCTGTTTTCCATGGTGCTATTCCCAAACCAGGTTGTGATGTTGCATCCCATCAGGATGCTCTCTACAGTGCAAGAATAGAAGTTCCTAAGCACTTTTGGTGGAAGTTTGAAGTCTCTCAATCAATTGACATACCATTGGTATGTCCATTGTTATATATCAATTGTTATGTAAGTAAGCATCAACATATGTTCTGAATTTGGTGATAAGCTATCATTTGTTGTATTTTAAGAGAAAGTGATACATTATTAAATTTGTTTATACTTGCTTGAAAAGGGAGATCATTTTCTTACATATTTATTTTCTATTTCTTACTATATTCTTTTTCTTTTCCATTTTTGTTTTTTGCACCTTCTATTTTTTATTGTTTTTACTTTGTTTTAGTTTCTGTCAGTGCAATTGTAATTTTTAATAACATTACTATTTAAAACAAAGTGTTTATATTGGGCATATAACAAGTAAAGAGAATGGCATGCATTCGGGATCAAATGCAGCCTCCAAAAATTTCAGCTGTGCCTCCTATTCCATTCAAAATGAGTTACAAATTGTAATTTTTACTGTGATACTAGGAGAAAAGTCTTAACAGACAAAATCATTTTTAAAAACTTACCATGGATGTTTTAATATTGCTATATTAAGGTAAGATGTCCAGAATCACTTACTTTACAGCAGGCTATAAATTGGTTAAATAATATTAACTAAACTATATACTTCAAATTATTTTTGGCCTTGCACCACCTTTTAAAAAAAAAATAGAATTTCAAGTCTTTCCCATGCTGTTGAATAATTCATTGTTGTTGTTGTTTAGATTTTATGCTGCCTTTTACATACCTAATATTGCTGCCTTCCATTTTCTCGACAGCAGCAATCTTGTGAAGTGAGGGTTGCCCCAAAGTCACCAGCTGGCTTTCATGCCTAAGAGAGCTCTAGAACTCACAGTCACCTGGTTTCTAGTGCAGAACCTTAACCACTATACAGTACCATATTGACCCCAGGATCATGATCTACTTAAGACAGGTGTGGGCAAACTTTTTGACTCGCGGGCCACAATGATGGGCTCCCCCTCCCCCAGCCCCCCCATCCTTACTCCCCCTCCCGCAGCTCCCCACACCCTTATCCCCCTCCCGCAGCTCCCCCCACCCCCACCCTTATCCCCCTCCCGCAGCTCCCCCCACCCTTACTCCTCCTCCCGCAGCCCCCTCTCCCCCGTGTGTCTTTGCAGGCGTGGGATGCTGAACACAGCAGCCCTGGAGAAGAAGGTAAGAGGGCGGCGGGCAGGAGCGGGGGGGCGCGCGTGCACGGCTCCGCAGCAGCAACACCAGCTCTTCTCCCGCCGCCCAGGTGCTGCTGATGGTGAAAAGCAGCTCCGGCAAGACAAGAATGAGCTCCATCGCGGGATTTAGTTGGTGAAGTGGAACGCACGCTTGTCTTGCTGGAGCCGCTCTTTGCCATCAGCAGCACCTGGGCGGCGGGAGAAGAGCTGGCATTGCCGCTGTGGAGCCGCCCCCGCCTGCCGCCCCCCCTGCTCCTGCCTGCCGCCCTCTTACCTTCTCCATGGCTGCTGCGTTCGGCATCCCATGCCTGCAAAGACACGTGGGTGTCAGCAGCCTGTCCCGCTTCACCGAGCAGCTCCCCTCGGCCCTCCCCGGATGGCTCGGCAGCCTCTTCGGCGGGAGAGGGGCCTGGCAGGCGTGGAAGGGCGCGGAGCATCCCTGTGCTCTGGAGTAGTCCTGCGGCCGAGGGGCGTGGGGGCAGCAGCCGCTCATGGTCATCATCCTGTGCCCATCCTCAGCCCCAGCCTTGCGTAGGTCGCTCGCGATGCACCAATCACCGAGGCAGCAGCGACCCTCCAGCGAAGCCGCGGGAGCCATGCTTCTTGAGGGTGCCACGCTCTCGGGTACGCTGCCGCTGTCAGTGAGGGCAAAACTAGTTCCGCGCGCCGGATTAAAAAGCCCAACAGGCCGGGTGTGTCCCGCGTGCCATAGTTTGTCCATGTCTGACTTAAGATTAAGCAACCAAAATCACTACAGTATAAGTAGATAAGGAAGATAAGATGGGCTGGGGTCAGTTTCTGGAGCAAAGTAAGGTACTTAGAATGAGGGGAAATATAGATTTGAACTCTTTTTTATTGGCCTGTTACATTAGAGAATTACATTGTTAGAACTTAGCACAAAAAATATCTTTTATCTGAAAATCCAAATAGAGTAGGTCTGCTATTATACCAGAGCACTGATGCCATTGTCTCAATTTGAAATACGAGTATGTATTGAAATAAATAGAAACATTTTCACTTAATTTTATAGATCTGTATTTTGGGAACCTACCAGAAATCAGGACAAGATAAGAGCAGGGGAATGGATTTTATTACAGGTGATAGGGATTTTTTCAGCATCTTAAAAGTGGAAGAGCATGTGTATTGTACTAGCAATGCCCATTTAATAACAAAAGAAAATGGCTGAATTAAATTTGATAAAGTTGCAAAGAAGCCACAAAAGCCCATAATTCTTAAAATCATGGAATCAGAAGGGATGCTTGAGGTCTTCTAATCCAACCCCCTGCCCAAGGCCGTAATCTTTATATCATTCTGAGGCAAATGGCTGTCCAATCTTTTGAAAACCTGTAGCAATTGATTTTCCATTTATTTTAATTCCATTGATTTTAATTGTTTTTACTATCTGGAGATTTCTCCTTGTTTCCAGGTTGAATCTCCCTCTGATGAGTTTCCACCCATTGCTTTTTGTTCTGTCCTCAGGTGCTATGGAGAATAAATCTTCCCTTTTCCAGTATTGAAAAAAACTGCTATCATGTCTCCCCTGAGCCTTCTCTTCATTAGGTTTAACATGCCTAGTTCCCTTAGCTGTTCTTTGTATGATTTAGCCTCCAGACCTGTTATCTTTGTTGCTCTTCTCTGTACTCTTTGTAAGACCACAGCATCTTTTTGTATCATTTTAATGAGTGCAGATTTTTTTAAACATCTTAATAGCCGTATTGGTCCTCAGGAAAACAAATATAAATAAGCAATCCCATAGATTGTTAATTCAGAAATAGGGCCCATAAACTCTTGTTTGCTTACTGTTAAGTACACAATATTGAGTCTAAGTTATGTTGTAAATGCACATTTCTCATTACTTAATACAAAGTATTCCATTATTCAAGGAAATTGCTCTGCATTGTCTGTTTTGATTATTGCAAAGCTTTTTCATGAAACATTAAACACACTCTAACTGCAGTTATTAGTCTACAAATATTGATAATTGATTTACAAAGGTGCAGCACTCTATCTTTTTGTGTATTGAATTTAAAGAAGTTAATTTTAAACTTAAATGATCTATTTTAGTAAAGAACTAAACATATTACAAAGAAATAAAATATGTCTTGTGGGTAGAATTTCATCAATGTTTTCATTACAGATAATCTTCACTTAGCAACCAGCACAATTGGAATCAGAGACTCTGTTGCTAAACATTTTGATTGCTAAGGAAAGTATAGTATATCCATGATAGATTTACAATATCATTTCCCATTTGGTTATATTAAGCAAGTCACCATGGGTTATTAAGTGAGACATCTTGTGACTGCAGCTTGTGATTTTAAATGTCCACTGGTTGCCAAGCACCTGAATGTAGATCACAAGACCATGGAGAGTAAATTCAAGGACCATAACTGCAATAGTCATAGATGCAAGGACTGGTCATAAAGTTACAGTGCAGCTGTAACTTCAGATGGTCCCTAAACAGTACAGTTGTTATGCTTTCAGGAGTCTACCTATATTTGACCTGGTTATAGTTATGGTTATAGCTATTAAAGTATTTAAACCAGGTTTATCAAACTGGCAGCCCACGTGCCAGATATGGCCCATTCAGGCCAAGCTCACCCCCACTCCACAAAGGCAAAAAACATCCTGATACAAGTCACGATATGGCCCCTCAGTGCGATCAGGTTTGACACCTGATTTAAACCACTGATTTATAATATAGTTGGAATATCAACTATAACCGGTTTGATTTTTCCTTTGCATGATACATGTATCTAGTCATTGTACTTTGTAAATCAAGACTTAGCATTGTGAAGCAGTCACTGTGGTTTAGTCCACAAGTCAGAGTTAAACAATACTGTATGTATCTTGACCAATGGCTGTGGTATGTAATTTATAACAATTATGATATATAAACCATACTGAAACTGAAACAAGAATAGTGATGTTAGCATTTAAGAAATATATATAATGGAATATATGGAAGAGACTAGGATGGTACCTTGTTTTAAGATGGAGTGCCCTGTGCTATGTCCAACTTAGGCAGTGAAGAACAAGCAAATATCCATGCTCGTTCTGGATTATTTCATTCTACTGATCAGCCCTCTGGGTCAAAATTTCCATATTCACAACATGGACATTTGATGAGCTTAATCTTTCAGAAGTCTTTCAAGAATTATTGTAGTTTAAACACCTTGCCTTTTAAGGAAGCCAGGTATTCCCCTCAAGTTACGCAGTCTGCGTAATTTGATTATTATCTCAGTCTGCAGTAGTAGCTTGGTTTTTTATTTTTCTGAAAGAAAGGTCAAAGATATAGTGATCGCATTTCATGCTATTCTATATTGGCCGTCATCCCTGTGAAATTCAAAAGGTTTTTTATTTAATAGTGACAAAGTTCATCCGACTTTTCATGTAACTGTCAAAGGACAATAGTTATTAAGAGTGGCTTTGCACAGACAAGTAACAGTTACCTAAACTATAACAAGGCTTACACAGCTTCTAACTTCTTCCTTTCTTGGATTGGTTGCTACTTTAGTGAACCAATATGCCTAGCTGTGCCTTGCAACATGTGTCTCATGTCTTGCTGTAGCTGGATGCAAACCTGCAATGTTATGGTGTACTTTAAAAAGACAACACAATTACTTTGTTTCATAGTAATAGGTATATTAAGACATAAAAAAAGATTGAGTGATTTTTTTAAAAAATTTTGCACCCTGAAATTCTTGCAAACTCTACACTTAGCATTTTAAGTATGCTGCAACTAACGTATTACCATATCACTTGTTTGAAACAGAAGAGAGCCTTAGGCATAAAAAATGAATATACAATATTTTTGTGTATTTAAGGACTATTGCCTACTAGATTATTAAAATAATGAGAAATACATGATAAACTTATGCAGAATCCCTTACAAGCATTATTTATTTTGTAGAACTGGGATCACATCTAGTTTTATTTTTCCACTGCAGGTAGTCTTTGATTTACAACAGTTGTTCATTTAGTGACCGTTCTGAGTTACAATGGCACTGAAAAAATATGCCTTAGAACTTTTTTCACAGTTATGACCTTTGCAGCATCCTCATGATCATGTGACCAAAATTCAGATGTTTGGCAACTGGTTCATATTTATGACCATTGCTGTGTCCTGGAATCATGTGATTAATTTTTCTAACCTTCTCACAAACAAAGTCAATGGGGAAGCCAGATTCACTTAACAATCAAGTTACTAACTTATCAACTGCAGTGATTCATTTAATGGTGGCAACAATGGTTGTAAAATGGGGTAAAACTCACATAACAAGAGAAATTTTGGGCTCAATTGTGGTTACAAGTCTGTGTTACACAAAATGAAAACTTTTCTGCAAAAAATTAGATGGCCACCAGATGGCAACTGACATTTTTAAAAAGCTAATACTATGCTGCCATCTACTGGCTATCTTAATTTTTGCATGTCAGATCTCAATATTATAGTTACCGTAATTGAAACTGGTTTTTCAACACACAATGAGTTATATAATGTAACCAAAACAAAGAGGTTTACATTTTGTTTTTGTTTTTTGCCTAAATATAGAACTTAACTTTTCTCGCTATTGAATTTTCAGTGTTAAGTCTATTGAGATTCTTCTGTATCTTGAGTTTATCTTCTGAGGTGTTGGCTATTCCTGCCAGCTTGGGGTCATCTGCAAATTTGATGAGTTTGCCTTTTATCCCATGTAAATATTGATGAAGATATTGAAGCTTACTGGGCCTAAGACAGACCCCCCATTGCATACTTCCCTCCAAAAACAATATAAAATTATTTAATATTAAAATTGTAAGTTATGACCATAATGCATAATGACAAATGTCATAGGTCTTTTGTCTTTTTTATGATAATTTGATTATTCTTGTATTTATACTTTCCATTCAATAGTAAAAATTCTTCTGTGTGCAACTTCCTTTTACATTTAGAGTTCATGGAGACTCCTAAATCTGGATGAGAGTTCAATAGATACTGATATTAGGAAATACTAGAGTGCTTCTATACTGTATACCAGTACACAGCACTGGTAGTGCTATGAGCACTATGAGCGTTATGTCCTGGTATCTGTGAGCATTATTGCAATTAGAAAATAAAGCATTCCATTTTATCCCATGGGTATATCTGACATGTTGCTGCAATGCATTTATGATTGAATCTATGAAATGAGCTATCCTTTACAACTGTGACATTTGCACTGCAGTGCCAAATAATTATTTTGTACTGTGTTCTTAATATGAACAGTTTAAGCCCTTGGTGGTGTAACTTTACCTGTAAGATTAGGATGATTATTGACCTTAAATTCTGCAGATAGGGCTTGACCCTGCCCATTGTTGGTTTACTAACAGTTCTTGCTCAGATGTAATTTTAAATGCAAACAATAATTTACCTGTTTGATTAGTTAGTTGGGAGAGAGTTGTGAACAAACACATTGCCCCATTTGTCCTTCCCTCTATGAAGACCTCTGAAAAAAATAAGTAATTTTTAAATAGAATATCTAGCCCTATTTTATATCTGATGCTTGTTCAACGTTTGAAATCAACTGGGTATGACTAACCCACCCACCTCCCCCCAAAAAAATAAAATGCAGAAAGTGCTTGTGGTGTGTGGGCAGGCAAGCACTTCCACAAGCACTTCCACTCAGTGGGAGGTAACATCATTTTTGTGATCCTTTTTCAAACCCCTTTACAATTCGGCCTGGTTCCACACGTGTTGCTAAGCGTGTTTGCGGTGGAGTTGTAGTTTTCTGCCAGAATGGCACAACACAAAAGCGGCCAGGGTGGGAGAGGCCAGGCAGTGTCCAAAATCTTCCATTCCTCCCACGAGGAACTAGGCCAGGCCGAGGCTTCAGGGAGGCTCCTAGACTGGGCAAAGGCCCTTGGTTGCAGTGCAAAGGTGGCAGTGGCCAGCGGTTGGCAAGGAGGGGCTCTGCTTCCTTCGCCAGCCAATGACCGCATGCTCGGTGCGAAGCTTTCCTTGACTGAGGGAAGGGGACGCGTTAATGATTGTTGGGAAAGTATTAGTCGGCGCCTGTGGCAGACGCGGAGGAGCTGGAGCCGCGTTCGGAAGAGCGAGCCGGGGACGCGCGCTCTTGAGGCCCCCGGGCAGGCAAGCGCGGCTGGCCCTCATTTGGGAATTGCTCCTTGGGCCGAAGAGATGAGTGACACGGGGAGCTCCAGAAAGCGCGCGGGAAGGACTGGCGGCCCACTCGAGGCTGCCTGTTGAAGTGAGGGGATCCCCCCGGGGGGGGGGGGAGGGAGATTTGTGGCGCCTTTTTTCGGAGCGCCCCGAAGTTCGTATTGGCGCGAGGAAACTGCTTTCTTCCCCCTTCCTTGGAAGCAAGAGTTAGGGACGTAGTGGTTAGTACTCCGAGGAGAGGAAAGGAGAGATTTAGGAGTTTCTGTCCGCGGCTGCAAAAGTCAGCAGCGACCTCCGCAAGCAGCCATTTGCAGCAGCTGCTCGCCCAGTCCTTGGTTTCTCGGTTGAGTAAACGGAGATGAACGCCGCCAAGCGCTTGCCCTTCCGCGCGGAGTTAGTTAAAGGTAAGCAAACGGCGGAGCTTTAAAGAAAACGCGGGGAGGAGGAGGATGACTTTCCCCTGCGGGGCTTTTAAAATTCCGACGGAACAGGCAGAATTTTCCGCCAAAGGGTGGGGGGAGAGGCCAACTAGGCTCGTGTGGTGTGTGGGTTTTCAAGCTCTTTTCTTGATGCAGAATAAGCCGTTCAAAACAAAGCAAGAGTATGTTGCACAACAAATAACTTTTCTGCCTCGCTGTCTTTGTCGGAGCTTAATCTGTAAACCATTTAAATCTCTGGAGTAAGTGGAATAGTTGTGTCTCTAGCTATTAGTCTCTTCGACCAGACTGCCAAAAATTGCGAATCACCACAACAGTTGGCCAACTTGCCCGCCCATATTCGGTTTTTTGTGCCATTTCTATTAAAAGTGTGGGCAACATTTTTGAATTCGTTGGGATTTCCACAGGTTGTGATACTTAAGCTGGAGTGTTTTTCAATAAATATTTATTTTGTTGGAGATAGTCTTGTGATTATACTGTACTGTATGGTTGTAGCATAATCATATTTACAGGGAAAGAAATGTAACAAATCATGAAGCAGTCTGTTGAAGTTTCTTCAGAATAAATTAATTTAGCACTGTTCAAAGTTTTGGTTTTTGTGCTAGTTTCTTTGTTTTTAAGAGAGTTCTAAAACTATCATCTTTATGTTCTTTCCCCAGTTAGATTTCAGAGCTTTTCCAACCAATTAGAAATGATTTATGTTTTAGCCATTATTTTTAATCTGTACTTCCTGCCAGACTCTTTTCTCTTTAAGAAATCGTAACAACTGTCACTGATAGTAATAATTTAAGATCTCTTAGTCATGGGAAGAATTGCAAGGCAGTGCCCCTTGTGCAAATCTGCTTAGAGGCCATGTTAACTTAGTTACATTGTAGTTAGTGTGTATGAGTAAACAACATGAATATATCTGCAAGAGACAGGCTATACATGAAATAGCTACCAGCAATGAACTTTGGTCACTAAGTTTCCAAGACGGAAATTGTCAAGATTGGAAAACAATTTGCTGAGATTGATTGAATTTCTAACAGATTAGGGAGTAATTTCAAAAATAGCACAAGAATACAGTTGAATTGTAATGTTCCTTCACATGATTCATGTGAATAATTATCTTAAATGTTGCACAGGAAAGGATTATAGTTTCAGTAAGGTAGGTAAGAGTTCTTTTTGACAACTCAGATTATGAATTTGAATTTCTTATATCCAAATTTAACAGTTCATCCTCTATGCCATATTGAATAGTTATTAATATTTATATTGCCAATTTCCTGTAAGCATCAGATTCTGAATGGAAGTTTTTATTTTTGTTGTTGTAACGGCTAAAAGGAAATACATAGATCTATCAACCCATTTTCTACAATTGTCTTTGTGTTCATTATAAATACTATTTTGGTGTTTTTGTTTGTTTTCAATTTCAGATCGTCTTTATTTTGCCATTCTGTTCCATAAACCAAAAAGCGGTAGTACAAGTACACACTATTTCTGCATAGATGATGAATTTGTGTATGAAAAGTAAGTATAATATTATTCCCTTGTTCTGCAAGAAAGAAATAAAAAATAAGAGCAACAGCATATATAAAAATACATTATGAAAAATACATTTACTTTCTGATAAAATAAATATAAGTATCTAGTCTTCTATCATTGGCCATTTGTGGCCAGTTAGAAAATTTTGATTCTAGAAGCATTATTTACATTGTGTATAGTAATCTCATAACCTTGTTCCCCATAAATTTTACTCACATACTTTGAATTATTGGCCTTCATTACTTGTGACAAGGTATATTGGCATGATTTCACTGTACTACAGTGTGTGTGTGGGTGTGTGTGCATGTGTGAATTTTATATATTTGATTCAAGTCAATCTTGATTCCTAGCAGTAGCCTAGACAGATCCATGCAGTTTTCTCAATAACATTTTCAGTACCTTTTTGCCATTGTGTTCTTCCATTACTGCCTCAAAGTCACCTGATGCACTTAATCACAAAATTGGGCCTCTAGAAAGAAATTATTTCCTTTTTTAATTCTGAATTTTCCAGCATTCATCTGCTTAGGAGGCTATGGTATAGAACATCTCAGTCTATTCAAAATGGTTCAATTCATAATTGAAACTGAAATACAAAGTTTGATTGATATTTTTTGCTTTGAAAGAAGTTTTATTGTGTTTAGAATAAAGTAATCAAGTCTGCTTTGAATAGAATATTCCTAGTCCTATTTTCTAATAAGATAGGAAATGCTTATTGAAAAAACAGTAAACTACTAAAGTAGAAAAGTTTCATATTTTCAAATGTTTTTAAATATTCTGTATCTATAGTCCTTTATCCATTACATATACTGAAGAAGTGGATCAGTTTAAACACCGTACATAGAGAGACAACGTTTTACAATTATTTAGTGACTGTTCAAAATTACAATGGCACTGAAAATAGTGACTATCTTGAGAGATTGCGTGGTTGCTAAGAATGTATAGGAGTACAGAATGAGTATATTGGCTCTCAAAAAATAGTAATGTGTTTTCTGCAAAACTAGCTTTAAGCTGATTTAATTTCTGAAAAACAATATCCAGTTACTCCAGCATATTTATTTCCTTTCCCAATTTTTAAATTAAATAGCAAAGGTTAGAAGGACTTTGGCAAATACTTAGGGATTGCCATAGTGAATCATGTAGTTCAGAAGAAGAAATTTTATGAAACATAGTTGGAACAATTTGCAGCTAAAATTAGTGGCGATGGAAAGGGAAGGAAGAAGAAAGATGTAAATAAATAAGGAGATATATTTTGCTTTATTTCTTTGAGAATAAATAAAAGAAACCCAATAATGATTTTTTTCCTTTTATTTTAGTGTTGTTGAATACTATTAGTACTAGTACTACTAAATATTAGTACTAGTACTAAGTATTTGCAAAACTTTTATTGTGCAAATATTTAATTTTTAGGATGAGATTGCTTGAAGCTAAAGCTTTCCTAGTACTGAATACATATTATTATACTAAATTAACATTATATAGCATTATATAACTATATAATGCAGTCAAGAAGGCTTATTTGAAACAGAACTCATTATTGTAGAGCAGGGGTGTCAAAGTGGCAGGCCACCCCAGCTCCACAAAGGGAAAAAACTTTGCGATACATCATGCGATAGCAACGTGACACCGCAAGTTTGACACCTGTGTTGTATAGTAAGAATCTGGCATTTGTATCCATCCATCAGTGTTGTCCAAGAATTGAAAAATGGAATGCAAGAAATGGAAAAGAACATTTTAAGTTAATGGGTTTTTAACTTAATTATGTCCTTAGAATACTAGGCAAAAAAAAAAAAAAGAATTCCAAAGAGTTTAAGAATGGTTAAGATTTTTTATAAGGTGTAAACCTGGAAGCAAACTGATACATTTGTTTCTTTAACTTTATAAATATTGCAATGTTTTAAAACTATTATTGCATTGATTAACTGAACTAAAGCATGATTTAGGTTGAAGAATAATGGTAAATATCCATCTCTACAGAGTCTCCATTGAGTTGAGCTTTTAGTTCTGGTAACTTCATAAACATTTCCATGTAGCTTTCTTAACAGCAAAATGGAAATAATTTGCCACTGCATTCTTTTAAGATGTTTGTTTGACTTCTCGGTCTAGCTTATAACTGAATGGTATCCCATCCAAGTATTAATCAGATCCAGTCCTTCTTTGTTTCCAAAACCAGAAAGGTCAGTTGGGAAAAACATTTTCTACTACACAGGCTAAGCATGCTTCCTTGATTAGTTATTGTTTTAGTATTGGTTACTAAAATACTTGAAAGATCTATGTTTCATAAATTTACATTGGGAAACTTGTGGCCTATCAAGGATTCTAGAATTCTTACATCCAGATAAAGATTAATGTTAATGGAAGTAGATATCCAGTACATCTGGAGAGTCCCAAGTAGGGAATTGTGGCTTGGATGGTGTATCCTTGAATAAAAAGCAGTTGAAATAAAGAGTAGATCTTATGTTGCTGTACAGTATTCTCATTATTGGATTCCAGAAATTAAAATATTAATCCAAAGTACTAAATATGGGGAATGTGTAGCATTGTTTATTTCATTTATTACAAATGAAAATGGAGTTGCAATGTTTTGCTGGATAGACTCAAAAATATTTCCTAACTTTCCATGGTATCTTACCATTGCTTTATGAAGCATTATTTTTACAAAGATCAAAAAATTTGTATTTACCCCGAAACGGTTGAAATTATTGACTAGAGGCTTCAATTTATTTTAATAATATGAATCAGTTATGAGTTATATTAGAAAAGGCCTGCAATCCAGAAAAATTGATAGAAATTGTATGCAGAAAACCATTTAGACAGGTTCAAATAAAATTTGAATTTGAACCTGTCTAAATGGTTTTCTCATAACATTTCACTATGCTAAGAGCAAACAGTTGTTCAGTTTTCAAGCTATTTGAGCATTAAGCTGCCAGGAGAAATTGCCATTTATATGCCTTAAATATTTAGATGCCAATTTGTCTTCTTCTGGGCACTATCTCTATTCTAGTTCCCTCCAGTTATTTGGAAATTGTTGGAGTTGAACTCATCACATCTCAACCCAACACAATGAGAAATTTTACTCTTAGGTTTAGGGTTTTCTCAGTTGTGAAATGTTTTGCCCTAGATATCACTAGTTTACTAAGAATTTTCATGTTATCTCTTGCATATTATTTGCAGAAGATATATTCATCATGGATGCGAAGCAAAACTATAAATAGTTCTAACTTAGGTATTGCTTGTTTGGATTGGCTTTATTCCCAACTGTCTTATATGATTGAGTTGATTGTGGAATTCTGAAAAGAACATCTACATTTAAGCATCGTTCATCCATAAATTGATACATATCAATTGTGATATATATACTTTGCATGACTCAGGGATACGTTTCTTTGTATTCTCCTGGAAACCAGGATGGTACAAATGATGACCTTGACTTTATAATTTCACTTTTAACTACTGTCATATTAGTTGTTCATTTGGTGCCTCTCTGTTGGTATAACCTGCCATAAGAACCTCTAAATAATAAGGTAGGTTATAAGTAATATGAATAATTGAACAAATCAAATACTTGTTAAAAAGAAGTCAGCTCAGGTAAAGATGTATTTAAATAAACACCAGGCATTTCCCTATTTTGCCATGATGAACATTCAGATTAGATCTCTAAGTCCTTTATCAGTTACATACAATGAAGAAGTGGGTCAATTAAAATACCAAGCCTATTGGCATATACAGAGAGGCAAGCTCAGATCAATGAATCATGCAGAGTTGAGTCAATTAGCTCTCTTTGTGGGTTGATACTTCAGGCTTACATGTATCCTTAGTAGTCTAATCTATTTGCAGCATGTTATGTCTGTACTGTTGAATTAGACACGTTTTAATAGAAGATGTGCCTACAAAATATTGTATTACCTATTCTAAAATTGTTTCACCATTTATTGACTTCATAATCTAGGAGATATTGCTGATTTATTTGACGATAACCTTGAAGGATTCCGCCTCCCCCACCATTAATTACATTGTTTATCAATGGTTATCTTGAAAAAGATGGGGGAATGTGCCAGTTATAATGCCTATTTATTAAAATTTAAGCAGCTGAAGTTGGAGTGTGTGGAGAGAATGTGATTTTAAAAAAAACCAGACGTTTCAATAAGGTATTTTTTTTCCTTCCCTATCCTTCTCTTCTCCTTCCACCTCCCCTTTTTCCAAGCTTCTATGCAGATTTTGGCCCACTCAATCTGGCAATGATTTACCGATACTGTTGCAAGCTATATAAAAAATTAAAGGTAACATCTAATAGTTTGGTCATTCTCGGTTTCTTTATAAAATGTTAGAGGGAGTGAATATTCTTTTCTATTTGTCTTGTTTGCACTTTTTTATTATTGTATACTCCCCTCCTGGAAGAAATAATAAAATCTTAAGATTTATTTTGGCCCTGTTGTTACCCTAGTGAAGGAGAATATGTTTGCTAGAAGAGTGGGAAAATACATGATCAGTTTAGATTTTAATTTGAGTATAAATAATTGGGAATTCATAATGTGGCTAATGATTAAAGGCAAAAATATAAACTTATAAAACTTGAAGTCCTAGTAATCAGGAGCAGAAGAAACTTATTGAGAAACTGTTGAATCTCTTCCTAGGAATATACATTGGAGTGGCTGATTATCAATATCTGGCTTTTAGTTACAGAAGGAAATTTATTTAATATATATTTTAATGAATATTATGCATATTCATAGTTATTTACATTCCCAAAGATGGTAGTACTGGCATATTTTAGTCAACTTACTATATAATATTGAAAATACAGTTCTTATATTTTATGGAAATGTAATTTAATTTATAAATAAATTGCAGAAATTTAAATCTATTCTCATTTCATGATCCCTCTGAAAATGAAATAATTTTTAGTTACTATGTTTAGTTGCTATGTTCATCAGTTGTGCATTGATACAAATCAATAGCTTGTAATTTATCTTTTTTTTCCATTGTAAATAAGTCACATGCAACAGCTGACTGAGCTGCATGTTAATTAGCCAGTTATTTTCATGTGTGAAATTAGTATCCATAGTGTCAGTAATAATTGACACTATTGTAATATGTGGCATTGTAAAAACCAATGGAAGTTCTAAAAGCAACAAAACATAATTCAAACTATTTTCCAGATGTTTTATGCAGCATCCAATTACTTACTATTAATCTATTAAAATATCACTTATATTAAAACTATCAAAAGTACTTTGCATTATTGTGTAACAGTATGTTTTAATTCAGTTTTTGAAATTCCATTGAAATATGAAATTTCATTCAACATATAGTTGTAGTTTTAAGATTTTCAGCTGATGAGTTACTAGTATGAAATTCAAAATATGTGGTGGCCTAATGCTTGAATTCTCTTATTCAAATTACTCTGCAAAACTTGGTGTCATTGTAATTATGCTTTCAGTGATTTAGTATTCTTAACACTTATACTTTTCATAAATACACGTCTTTAGGGATATAATCCCTATATGTTCTAGATCCATGGTGGCGAATCTATGGAACGCGTGCTGGAAGGGCACACAAAACCATCCCGCGAAACGTGCAGCACCGCTGGCTCCTCTTCCCGTTCTCGCGCAGCAATACACACTGGCCAGGTGGCTTTCTCACACATGGGAACTGCGAAACCTGGAAGCGCAGCGTCCCAGTCTCATGCGTGCTCTGAGAGACAACCAGGCAGTGTTCGCATGTGTACCAACCAGTTGTTCATCACTACACATGCACACCAGGAATCCAGAAGCCTGGCTGAGCGGATCTCAGAGCATGGGTGCACTGGGATACTGCACTTCTGGGTTTCGCTGCTCCGGTGTGCACGAAAGCCAGCTGGCCATCATGCATTGCTGCGCGAGAACGGGATGAGGAGCCAGCTATGCTGCGTGTTTTCTGCGGGATGGTTTTGCATGCCCTTTCAGCACGAAGCCGTCACACAATAAAAGGTTCTCCATCACTGTTCTAGGTTATGTCAGTATGTGTCTGCCCCTTTTCTCCTGTAAATGAATAATGATTTCTCACAGGCTGGAAAGTAATTAATGCATCTTAAACCACTTTGTAAATTTAGACTTATTAAATCAGCAAAGCTGAGAAACATTGCTCTATAGTAACTTCATTCTGCAATCGAGTCAAAAATACTGAATGAAGTAAGCACTGAAGTAAGCTTGAACCTTAATAAATTATTTC
This sequence comes from Myanophis thanlyinensis, assembly GCA_017656035.1. Classification (NCBI taxonomy): domain Eukaryota; kingdom Metazoa; phylum Chordata; class Lepidosauria; order Squamata; family Homalopsidae; genus Myanophis; species Myanophis thanlyinensis. The sequence continues at coordinate 15,631 of JAEANM010001209.1, forward strand.
ATTAAACTAGTGGTTGTTTAAAATTTTGTTTCTTAAATTTTTTGATCTCAGGACACCTTCCCGATTTTAAAAATTGTGAATGAAATAGCTTGTGTTTGTATAGATTATATTAATATTTGCCATATTACAAATTAAAATTACTACATTTGAAGACTATTGGCATCATTACATGGAATTATGTAAAAATAGTAAATGCAGTAGATATTAACAAATAAAACATTTCTCAAAAAGCGCTAGTTTCTAACAAATAAATAATGAGAAATATGTTTTAAATTTTTGCAAATATCTTTACTATGTGGTAAATAAGTCCAATTATGATGAATTCCTGAGAGGGTCTTAGGGGGAGCATCAGTGATCTTTGGACTACACTTAAAGAAACACTGACTTAAAATACCGGTATTGATTTGAATGTTAATTTTTTTTCTCTTGCTGTCCTTTTGTTGTATGTAAGAATCTACATGCCACATTCTCTTTATAGTGGATGTTGTCATGGAACTACTTCTTAAATGTAGCATCTCTGCATTTGACTATTTAAATTATATTTGGAATATTTACATTCATTAATACATTTAAAATCCAAGGATTCCAATTATAATTCTCTTCATTTCTTGATAGTCTTTTACCATGTTAAGGAAGAAGATTGTTCATTATTGTGGTTCGGATCAGAAAAAGCAAGCCAATGCAGCCTTCCTCATAGGCTGTTACACAGTAAGTATTTTAACATCTTAAACTGGCAGGGTTTACACATTTGACTTCTATTCAGTGTCAGAATTGGGAATAACGTTCAGTTTATTTGCTTTTGTACATAGTATATGAGTAGAAACATTCTTTGTTTAAAGATCAAAGAGTCATACTATGCATTTTCTTTCATCAAGGGCACTTCAGTATAAATTCTCTAGATGTCATAGTTACAGAACTTATTTAAGTAAAATAGAAATTAAATTGAAAAATAGAACACTTTGGCAATCGCAAAATGGACTCAATTTGAGTTACAGATAGTAAAGGAGAGGGAAAGACTTGTTTGAAAATAAGAGTAGGGTCTAAAATGTGGCCACAAACAAACAAAAAAAACTAAGCCCCATTACAGTGAGCATACCAAGGGCTAGAAAAAATGGGAGAAAGCAATCTGTTCGGTTTAATGGCTCAGTATTTTATAATCATTGTTTAAAAAATGACATACTTTGTATCAATACTTTTATCTTAAGTATAGTTTCTGCAAAGTTGTCTCCTGCTGATTTTGATAGCTTTGAAGTACGAATGTTTGGGATTGCAGCTTTAATTTCCATCTTTATTACACCCACTCCTTATTTAGCCACTATGTCGGTTATTGATCATTTGCAAATACAATGATAATAAATGGCAACAAAAATTCATTCTTTTGACTAATGCAGACATTTAGAATCAACTTTCTTATGCCTGACAAGGAAAGTTTTCAATGTGAGACTGATTAAGGTCTGATGCATGAGGGTGGATGAGTGTCATGGCTTTGAAGACTAACCTGAGAGCCATATGGTCAATATGCTTTGTTCAGTTAACAGGTTATCACTGTGCAGTGTGACACAGAGTTTTTATTCAGAGAATCATGCTGTTCATGCTTGCTTACTTAATTGTCTTGACATACACATTCTTTTAATCCAATTTAGTTATTGCTAGCAACTGGGAAGGAAGCATAATTTATTTTTTATTAATTATTTTTTGTCTCAATGCTTGATCTGTGACATTATTATATCACCCAAGGGTCTAGTTTTGACTGATATGGGTAGATTGTAAGATTTAAATAGAATAAATTACTCTATCATAAAACAGTACTTTTTACATGTTCTGGGAATGCTTTGGGGCTTGGTTAGTGACAACTTCATGCAGCCCATGTGCCACTACTTGTCATCTCCAATTTACAATATTCAACATTGTCAAACTTGATTTATCATTCTGTTGCTATACCAGAAGAATGTGGGTAAAATCATCTTTATTTTAACACAGGTATAGCCTCATCTGTTTTCATTCCAATTCCAAATGTATTTTTACTGCAGATTTATCTGAATATTTTAAAAAGAATTTAAAGATTTAGTTTGCGAAATTACTTAATCTAAAAATAATGTTAAGATAGTGTAATCAAACCATTTATTTATATAAATTAATTGGATAGTTGTTAACATTAAAACTTTAGCTGTAGTTAACGTTAGAGATTTTTCTACTTTTGTGCATACAATGAAATACCTTTACTAGTATATGTAATATATAAGATGTAAAATGTTATCCATGTATGTAATCTTAAAGTACATTTACTGAAAACCAGTGGTTTTATTCATCTAAAATATCTTCATGTTTGTTTAGATGATTGAGAATATAATTAAAAACTTACGATTTTCTTGCCTATATCAAAATTATTATGATATATAATGTCTTTCAATCTAATAGGAATTTGCTCTTTTTTAAGATGTTTTAACAGATTTATATTTCTGCTATAATGTGTGTATCTGTGTGAAAGAGTGGGGGGGGGGGAGAGATCTCAATTGATCTGGTCTTTTCAAGCGGAAAACCCAAATGCCTTGAGCAGATTACACAGGATAAGAATTGAATAGCCTGCATTATATTTTATTTTTGAATTGGCTCGTGCCCCTAAGGATGAGAGTTGTTTTTAAAGTAGATCAATTCATATTGCTCAATGCTAAATTTTGCAAAGAACTTGTTATGGTTGTTAATAGCTTTTCTGTTCTAGTCTTTACTAAGGTTTGACGTATTAGATGTTTCTAGAGGACATATTAAAATATTTAGTAAGATTTCAAGACATATTAAATATGAAGAGCTTTGTTAACTTTCTACTTGATGTGGCAATTCTTAATCATTCTTACAATATAAATTCTTGTGTTAATTAACTGGGTTACTATGGCTTATAATTCAATGTATCTAGTAGCTATCATCAGAATATTAATATTTCCAAGCATCTGTAATGTATTATACTAAATGCATTTTTCTAATGGTTATTGTATTGCTCAAAATATAACTGACAAAATATTTTACAGTGCATTGCAATTATGAAATATATTTTTAATCTTAGAAATAAGTTATTTACAAAATCGTCCTATATAACACAATTCAGAGAAAGTTAGAAAAGCTTTCAGGTCAGTGACTCTAATGTGATTAATTGGTTTTGGGCCACAATTCAGAATGTCATGTACAATTCTTAGGCAAAGAAGATGAAGCCTAAAATGTTCTTTTTCATACTTTTGTCAGTAACACTTTCTGAAAATGTGTACACTGAACCAAGAGATTGCTACGTGCTTCTTCTGCTCCATCAAGGTTATGAAACGTTATAAGGACAGATTTTTGTCTTTATGGATGTTTTTCATCTGGTGACATACCTGTTTTATTGTTAAATCCTGTCAAGTCCTTTACTTTCCTACCATATTCAGTAAGAATTTCAAACAGACAAAATGATTAGCTATATAAAGTTCTGCAGTAGAAGAAAGAGGTGTTTGAAATAACATAAAAAGATTGCAAAATTCCTTAAGACCCTATAGATGTTCTTAGTAATTTGGTTTAATAATTTCTCATCTCTCCATAGTGATACTTCTTACATGCCAAGCTTTATTGAAATAATTAGAATGTATAACCATGGACTTGTGCTGCTGGAAAAGCATACAGGAAATGCTGAGGAAATGAAATAGCAATTAGAAATAAGATGCCATTATTTTTGCTTTGCTTAACTAAAAATTAATGTGCCAATTTTGTCTTAAAAGGGAGCACTATGTGGGAAGAAACATATTCATATTATCACACTAATTTCTGCAGTAGGTGCTTTCAATCTACTAATATTACAAAGATTAACACAGAATGTCCTTTCTTCTGTTTCTTTTATGTGTCTTGATTTAGAAATAGCTTCTATATGTCTTGTCCTCCTTCCTTTGTCTTCTGCCTCCATCTCACTTCTTCCTTCCCAACCCTGCATTAACTTAGTAACAGTGTTTCTTTTTCTCAGGCTTGGCACTAATTATGTTTGGAGGGCTACCGTTCTTGGGTCCTACCCCCCAAGAATTGCTGTAATTCAGGTGATCTTCTCCAGGACTCATCTCTGTGTACTTTATTTTCTCATCTTCTTCCTTCAGGGTAAGCAGTTTCCTTCACCTCTTGTGCTCCCCTTCCCCCTTTTTTCTAAAAATCCTTCCTAGGTTTCAACATTTCTAGTTGTAACCCTGTTTTAGATGGCGCTGTTGAAGCAGACACATCATTTCTGATGTAGCTTTCAAACATGTAACTTCTTTCCCATTAGTAGTTTGAAACTAAATGAAATTAAATATATGCCATTAAAATCAATTTTAATTTTTAGGTTAATGCATAAAACGTAATGTCAGAAGTATGTTTCATGTTCAGTGTGTAAGTTTTCATAAGCATTTCCTTATTTTATTTTTAAAAAATGTATTCTTCAGATTTTATGTGGCTGCTGGTGTTTTTCTTTCACTTTTTATAATGTTCTCTCCTTTGAGTGTGTACTTCATAAGTACTCTTGTGTGTATTTTGTCCTATATTAGATGTCAAGGTTTAAGGACTTTCTTTTTCTCTTTCACTGGCTTAAGAAATTTCTGCTTTCTTTAATTTTGCATTGTTAATTCTTGAGTTTTGTTTATGCACTGATTTAGGATTATGATTTTCTAGGGATAGACTCTTTTTTTTCTTAACTTTATGCAAAGATACACGTTTTAAATAAAAAATATAAACTGCTGGAGACTTGAAACTATCCTAAGGCTATTTGCTTTTTTCTAAAAATGTGCTTAACCTTACAGGTTTCCCTGTCTTCCAAACTTCGTGACAGCTGTTTTAACTTGGATTCAACTTCATTGCATGTTTTCAACTAGAAAATATGAATAACAAATTTGTATGTGTTTTATAAATATGCTGCTTTCGATGCTGCAGACATGCTGTTCAGCTAACTATTAACCAAGTTAAGAATGCTTCCTTCCTTCTTTTATTTGAGTTCAAGAACCTTCCATCACAATAATTCAATGTTTACATCTCCGTCAATATTAAAAGTAATTGAACTGGAAGAATTCACTCCTAGGTTGGGGAAGAGAAAATGAAATCCATGACCTATTTTTAATTTTCCCCCCCAACATGATTGCAGACAGCTCTGTTGTGCCTTTACTGAATCTTCAAATCAATGTCAGAATAAAATAAGGCCTCTTCCTTATTCAGTGAGAATTGCAAATATATATAGATTTGTGTTGCAGGTTAATCCACTGCTGTTATAGCAAAATGTATTCTGCAGATTGATACTATTAATACCTGGCTGTGGGGGGACGGGACTGAGTAACAATGATTGTCAATGATTAATTTGGTGGAATCCATTCCTAAAGCATTGCTTTTTGAAAAATATCTAAAACATTTCAAAGAAGTTAATTGTTGAAATGCAAAGGTATTTCAGTTATAATGCAGATATTTCTGGATTTATAGGTAGACCTTGAGTTGCAGTAATTTATTCAGTGACCATTCTAAAATATGACAGCATTAAACAAAGGGACTTAAAACCATTGTAGCAAACCCATGATCACATGAATAAAATTCAGCATATAACAATAGCAGTAAGACTTATATACATATAAGTGGTTTACAGAGTCAGCATATTGTCCCCAACAATGTGGGTCCTCATTTTACCAACCTTAGAAGGATGGAATACTAAGTCAACCTTGAGTTGGTCAGGATCGAACTCCTGGCCGTGGAATGCAGAGTTAGCCTGCAGTACTGCATTCTTGCCACTGTGCCACCACGGCTACATATGTAGCATATTCATTGAACCTGAGCCACTCACACCACACCACACTACAGCACCCATTCCTCAACTTATGCACTGCCTGCACAGGATCCCAGGACTTTTTCCACCCCATCCCCCATCCCCCCACATTGCACTTTAAGACTGTATTGCTTAGCTATGAGAATCCCAGTCCCAATTGCAGTCAAAAATTGAAGACTCTATGTACTGTACTAGTCTCTCATATTTTTTTAACAGTAAATGTCCTCTACCTTCCTCTCAGAAACTATAATCCTCCTTGCAGAACTAAGATGAGAATTCTTTTCCTTCTGAACTTTCTACTTCTCTCTGTTTAGAATTAATTTACTGTTTTTTAAAAGTAAAATCCAGGGAACAAATTTTCTTAATTGCATCCGTGGTATTTGCCTAAGTGCAGAATATAGTACTACTTGGTACAGCTTTTCTTGTCTCTAAGGAAAAAAAGCATAAGGCTGCGTTTTGCAAGTTAATTGCATTTATCTAGCATGGTGAATACAGCAAGATCAGGCAGCATCTTTATTTTCCGCCTGGCAGGAAAAGGAACAGCAAACATAATTCCTTTACAGCCTGATATATGTGAATATGTGCATTCACATTCTTCCTGCATGCAGATCACTCAAAAATTGTTGTGAAGAATAGGAGTTATGTGCTAGAGAAATACCAAATGTTTGAAAATGATATTCCATACAAGCTTGAAAGCTATGATGTTTCTTATGAAAAATACAACAATCTGAAGAAAATGAAATTAAGCACTATACCAGGCATGTCCAGCCCATGGCCCTGGACTGCTAGTAATGCAGCCCGCAAAACCTTAAATTAAAAAAATAGTGTGATTTTTAGTGCTATTTATATACATTAATTATATTGGCCAAAGATAATTCCTCTTCATGCAATTCTGCCCAGGTAAACCAAACATTTTTACACCCATGCACTATAAATTAATGGCTTTGTATAAATTTTCTAGAACAGGTGAGGAATGATGGCCCCTTTATGACTTGTGGACTTGAACTCTCAGAGTTCCTGAGCCAGCAAGAAATCTGGGAGTTGAAGTCCACAAGTCATAAAAGGGCCATCATTCCCCACTCCTGTTGTAGAACGTGTTGTAATGTACACGTACCTACTTCAGGGGGTAAGAAAGCAATTATAAAAACTATTATCTTAGAAAGTAACACTTTTTCTTAGAAATTTATTAAATTTAAATGACACTTTTTTTCAAGAATTCAAGTAATATACCGTACATAGTACTTCCTGCACCTTTTCCCTGTATGAGTAAAGATAGGCCCAGGAATGTGACTGGCTCAAAGACACCCAGTGAGCTGCTTCAGATGAAGTTGTTTCCCCATTCCTAGTGCAACACTTTAATTACTACACCATAGTGTAGTAATTCTTCATTTATGCTCCCACTGAATCCAACATTAAAACATCTAACAGAATTAACAAAAGGATTATCAAGTAACTTCGGGTGGGGTAGGGAAACATCATTTCCAGTAATTGAGACTGGAATTTCTGTCATTAAGCAATGCAGTCATAAAGTGCAACATCACATGACCATACCACTTAACAACTCCCAGGTTAATCTTATTAACTGAGGACTTCCTATGACAGCAAATTCTGACTTCCTGCTGCTTCCCCATTGACTTTGCTTGTGGGAAACCAGAAGGTAAGGATACAATTGTGCCAGTGGGATGCTGCAACAGGCCAGCTGCCAGACTGATCACAGTTACATGACACAACGGCAGTTTGACAGCTACAACTTTGAAGGCTGATCAAGAGTACCACTTGTTCAATGCCATCCCAAGTTTGAATGGTTGCTAAATGACTGGTCATTAAATGAGGGCCATCCATAGAGTACAGTTGGAATAGAAGGTATGTTTTCTTTTCATTTTAGGGCAGCATTCTTAATTCTTCAAAATTCCTAGCCAGGAAGTCAAGTTTTGAAATTGGGTATTTAGAAATGGTGCTAAATGTTATTTATAAAACATTCCCATTTTATATGAATGAACATCTGTTTGTACAAAGTGTTTTACTTAGTGTAAAGCTTCCTCATATTTGAAGTACAAACTTAACATTTGTAGTTATTGTCAGCATGACTTTTCAGATCTGTTTCCAATTACTACGGTTTTTAAGCTTATATTAACTACATTAATTAACATGGCCTGTGAATTTCCTCTTCAAGATTTGTGGTAATAGCAAGTTCTGCTCATGAGAATGTAGCATCTATTCATCAAGAGATTTGGATGTTCTTGAAACAGGGCCTGCAATTTTAATTTGTGTAATGGATAATTACTTTGTGTATAGCTATATTGTCTTGGGGATGCTAATTGGATAATAAAGAGTTGCAGTCATAGAATTATGTTTCACCTATAATTTTAGGCTTTACTTCATCTCCTAGGAGAACATTGTCATTTTGAGAGACCAGAAATTTTGTGTTATTTAGTTTTTAGAATGTTTTTAGGCTAAAATTGGGATTGAGATTTATTAGAAATTGCTAATGAGGGGTCATTGAGGGGTCTTTTTGTTGCCTTCATTTTTTAACAGTCAAGAGTAGGTATCTGAGTGTTTTATTAGTTATTACAGTTACAATTAAATGGGTGATCTGAATACCTGGGTTGATCAGCTATTAAATCACAATACAATGTTAAGTATTTAAAATATTGCCAGAAGTCTTCTGTTTATTGTTCTATTAAGAAAAACAATACACACAGAATTAATGGACCCAAATTCTTTAAAACTGGTGAGAGTTCTGTGTAACCATTGTGCTAAAATGATACGGTATGAGTATGATGCAGTTCCTCTTGAGTATTGAGGTATTGGTAAAAAGCAATTTGTCTAAAATAGTTCCCAAATAGTTATATTAATAGTAACTGTGTAACTACAATCCTAGAGCTGGCTACCTAAGTGCCAGAATAATGTGCTTCTTTAAACGTTGATTTAACAATTCTTACTCATGTATGAAATAAATGACCTTTTGAATCATGTGTATGGCTAATGTTATGAAGCAAATGTTACCATGAACACATAACTAATTTTGAATTGTACATTTCCTACAGTGGGCTCTATATGGAACTTGAAAAGTACTCACATTTGTATGACTTTTTGTTCAGTTTCAGTTACCTTATTACTGACTTCTTATTGGCTAGTATGTTTCATTTTTCAGTTGTATTCTTAAACTGCGTATCTTATTTGTTTATCAGGTAAAAATATTAGATAATTTAATAATGAATTCCTTAAAACTCCCATAAGAATGCTTTTCCCCCTTTTTTTTTTGAAACAGATAATATATCTGAGAGAATCCCCGGAAAGTGTGTACAGGCATTTACTATTTGGGAATGTATCATATCTTCCATTCAGGTAAATAAAAACATGCAATTAAACAGTATCAACTCTTTTTTAAAAAAAATTACACTGATCTCCTAACCTTTGGAATATGTAGGTTGGTATATTTCACCTTGGCAATTTTCAAATAAATGTACTTCTAATTCCTAGTATACTTACCCCTGGCTATGTTAGGATCAGGGAGTTGAAGTCCATATATTATATCAAGGCTTTCTGTATAGAGGCTCCATTTCTTACTCTGCAATTGATTAGCTGATTCATAAACTATGCAGTCTTATAGATGAGTAAAGTATTTATACCTAGTTCATGGTTAATTCTTACTTTTTGTGTGGTGGGAAGGGTTTTTGATGTGGTTGTTTGATATCTATGTGAACTTGGCAAGATATTAAAATGAACAAGAACAAGAGAGAGAACTATAAATAATCAGAGTTCATAATTTCAGGGTTCATAATTTGTAACTGGGTTAGTAGAATGAATGAGGAAAATGTAAGACATTATTTCAAATTGACTTATTGCTATAAAACAAGCAATGATTTATTTGGCAATCCTCATTAGCACTTCATATTAAATTTAAAACATACCAAATACATTGTGACTTTATGTAATACTCGAACTCAGATCCATAAAAAGAGAAATTTTCTGTTCTCAGAGAAGGGGATGGGATAGGAAAAGGAAGAATAGATATGGATTATTAATATTATTATTAAAGTTATTAAATCTATTCACTTGCTGATGAAATTGGTTTGGATAATGGAAAAGACTGATGGGACTGTTTTTCAAAGATGCTAGATGGTGTCCCTTTTCTCTTCCACATCTTGATGGAATGGAATTTGTTTCTTGGTTTTGAATCAGTACCCTTAAAATGCCATGCGATAGAGATTATGCCCATTGTGTGCTCTGTTTTTTTGCTGTGGCTATTTGTTGTGTCAGGTTTTATCAGTTTAACAACTTTATTTATAAGCCCACATTAGCATAATATATTGGTGTAAACAGAGTCCGGAAAAGCAGTAAATGGATGCTAAAGAACTGGAGAACAACTGGTGGTTTTTCAGTCCTTACTAAACCACTTAGTGCTGATGTAGTGAAAATAAATATTCAGAAATATAGGCAAATAAGAAACATCAGTTATTTTGTCTTGCAAACTGAATTTGAGCTCATATATGTATTCCTCACAGGGATGCTGCATTTGGTACCTGTACTTTTCATCTAACTCTGCTTGACTGTTTCCATGCAATAAACAAGGTTAGTATAATACATTTCATGTTAGTGTACAATAATATATAATGACTGTTATTTATTTAAGCTTTTTGGAATCCTAGGGAAATTTTATCTCTGAAATTAGATAAACCAGAGAAATAAGTTAAAACAAATTCTGAGATGGTTCCAGGAGTAAATATGCAAGAATTCTTTGGTTGCCTTTCCATGTTATATATACATACATTCTGACCTTCAAGATTGGCTGCTTGTCTAACTTGAATGATGAAAGCTTCATTATAAAACTGAATGGCATTTAAGCAGTTATACCTTTTATATGGAGCTTTTTAAGTATTCAAAGCCTCCAGCTTGGATGTGTTGGATTTGAAATTACCAGGTCTGCTAGTTTACAGAAGTTCTGCAGCTAGTTTGGAAGGTTTCTGGTAGGAATATTTAAATGAAATCAGTTACTGTGCAGAAGATTGGTAAATAAAGTGTTTAGAAAGAACATTTATCATCAACTCTACTAGATTTCTATGTGTTAAATTCATTTCTTATGGATTATAGGCATTGCAGTATGGCTTCCTTGATTTTAATACATTTGATGCAAATGAATATGAGCATTATGAAGTAAGTATAATTCACTTTTCTAGTAATTACTTAGTTATTGTTGAGACTGCATAAAATTGGCACTCATTACATATCTTGAATTTTTAAAAATAAATGTAAACAAGAGGGGGGGGGGAAAAGTAGCCTAATTAAACTTAAAATTGTCGCATTACCACCTGAAGTGGATTTTCAGCTAAGATTAAAAGTGTGATAGCATGTGGTCTATAATCCCAGATGAAATTGAGAGTATATATTCTTATATACAAGAAGATCTTTACATTAACAATCCTTATCTCCTTTGTTTTGTTCACCAAATCAAGTAGATTGAATGCTGTATATTAGAAATGAAGTTTTAAAAAGTATGTTATTTCTTAACAGAGGGCAGAAAATGGAGACTTCAACTGGATAATACCCAAAAAAATCATGGCTTTCAGTGGACCTCACTCAAGAAGTAGAATTGAAAATGGTATGTTTAAAGAGTTTTATGACATCCCATAGGAAACTGCCAGATACAGAATCAGACTGTTGGTCAATCTGGTAGCTGCAGCTGCCTCATATTTACAGTAGAATATTCCCTTATCAAATTGAATGTTTGGGGGGAGGAAACACCCTTGTATAGATTTGGATGCTCTTTTACCAATGGGTTAGATCTGACATATTTTTTCTGCATTTGATTTTTCCTTCAAGGGTATCCACATCATGCTCCCGAAGCCTATTTTCCATACTTCAAAAGGCATAATGTTACCACTGTAATTCGCCTGAATAAAAAGATGTATGACTCTAGAAGATTTAAAGATGCAGGGTTTGACCATTATGATCTCTTCTTTGCTGATGGAAGCATACCTAATGATGCTATCATCAAAGCATTTCTGAATATTTGTGAGAACGCTGAAGGTGCTATAGCAGTTCACTGCAAAGGTATTAAAGTGATGAATTCAGATCATTAATGTCTCATTGCTTATAATTGTGTTCATAACATGCCTTACCTGACCCTGTAGAACTCATCATACTTGGCTGTCTGAATGCTGCCTCAGGATGTATTTTTAATGAGTTTGATAAAAATTAGATCATTTCACTCAAAAAGTTGAAATTAGTCATAGTAGAGCTTACTCTTTTTTCTCATTCTTAGAAGATAAGAGGTTATTCTGTCTTAGGCTACAACTATTATTGCCTCTTGCTACAAATTTAATGACCTTGTCTTTACTATTATCTGTATGGAAGCATGCTAATCTAATATGCTTGAGATGCAAGTTATGAAATGCTAATAATATGTTATCCAGAAGCCTGACCTTACAGTAGATGAATGTAATGGTTCCAAGTACTTTCAATCAAAATGATTTGCATAAATGAGTGATAATGTAGAGTAGATCCAGGATACTACTCAGACAAAACTTCAAAACCCTTATCCTTAATTGGTGTAATAAAGTCTTTAGGACTTTTTTTCCTAATATCAAATTCAACCACCTTAGATTTTGAAAAACAGCTTTCAAGGTTGTCCTATTATTAAAATTTTGAATGGAAGGTTCTTCAATTTCTTCAAACCCCAAAAAAGTAAATTTCCTTATGTTTTCATACAGCTGGACTTGGCAGAACGGGTACACTTATAGCGTGTTACATTATGAAGCATTACAGGATGACTGCTGCTGAAAGTATTGCCTGGATTAGAATTTGTAGACCTGGCTCTGTGATTGGAACTCAACAACATTTCTTGTTGGAGTATGTAATAGGGATGCCTGTATTTATGTCTGTATGCAATTCCAGGATGATCAAGTGTTAAATAAGTGTTAAATATAAGAATTGTTTTTAGTACTAAACTGGACCTCTTTAATCTGGTGTCCATCATGTTGTCTAGCCTGGCCATTGATGAGGGGAATTAGAGTCCATGTATGGAAAGTATCAACTTTAAAGAAAGCTACCCTAGGCCTTAGCTTCACTTAAATGTATAATAATTCTCCTTTTTTCAATACATACATACACATGAATACATATATACATACGAAAATAGGTGTTGGTGTACTCGCATACAGGTAGTCCTAGTTTAGTAACTACAATTGGGATCAGCAACTTGATCACTTAAGTGATCATAATGCTTATGATCTTCAACTTTGCTTTGCAAGACTTGCAAAGGTCGTAAGCGTGAGAATTGATTGTAAAGTTACTTTTTCATCAGTGTTGTAACTGCAAATGGTCACTAAACAAGGATGACCTGCATATGTTACAGCTATCATTGGATGTTTGAACCATATAGCCATATAGAGAGTTACTGGTTTGCTTTTTAAGGAACTGGTGATTACTTTAAGCTCTGAATTGGATAAGACACTGCATTACAAACAACCTTCAATTGCCACTGTTTGGTCAAAATTATCCATGTGGCTAAATGTATTTTACTACATTAGATTAAAAATACTAGATTCAGGCATATTAACCCATAATATTGTTTATGTATTTGACTTAACAAATAGTATGAATCCTGTCATTTTTTTAAATTATGATTTATAGCAGTCCGATGTGGAAAATGACTATACAGATGAAACTCAAAAAATTAGAATATCATGCAAAAGTTCATTTATTTCAGTAATGCAACTTAAAAGGTGAAACTAATATA
>JAEANM010001210.1:0-29155 GCA_017656035.1 Myanophis thanlyinensis
CTTCAACATAAGAAAAATTCAAGATACAAAGGCCACCCTGGAACGGATTAATTTCTTATCTTGAGGTACCACTGTACATGTAGCTAAGGGTTGAACTGTGGAGACCTTGGTACTCTCTGAATTTGGTTGTTTGCAAACATTTCATTGCCTAGTTAAAAAAATCCCCCAATCAAGGAACTACAACTCAGACAAACAATTAGTAAACAGCCTAGTCAAGGAACTACCTTGATTAGGGAGAAAATACTACCAGATCAAGCTACTATATATAAATAAGGAACAAGTCCCAATGCCATCTAGCACTGAAGATGTTACCTAGTCAGATAATAAAAGTTATGTAAACAAATAATCTTGGAGAACACTAAGAACTTCATAATGAATTAAGATTCATGTAAATCCCATATTTTATCATTAATATTTTCATCTGTCCAAATGCTAAAAAACCATTTTGCACAGATTATAACTGATATACCTCCTGGTTGAAAGATATTTGGCTGCTGCCAGTGGCATCTCATCTGCTTTTGTCTCCATAAGCATCTTGGAAGGTCTCAAATGGAGCCCTTACCAAAGTGCTTTCTCTCACTCTCCCACTCACGGCCTTTTTTGTCTGATCCTTTTTCCCAACAGGAAACATGTAGGCAAAAGGAATGTGTAAGAAAGCCAGTATTTCAAAGGTCTTTAAAACGAGTGCACTTCCTGTCCCCCACAATTGACGTTATTGGGTTCCTATAAAGAAGCCAGTGTAGTTCTTGGTCAGATCATTCTGCTTTAGGTTTCATGTGAGGCAAATTACATCTTATATTTTAATATCTATTATGATTATTAAATTGTAGGTATTGTGATTGGGAGATAATTAGTCATGGAGATGAAATTTAAGGCTAAACTCAACTAATTTTCTATATATGTTTTGAAAGTGGAAAAGCCAATATTCAAAAAGGCTGAGAAAGATAGGATTGAGGAATGGAAGTCCTATAAAAGAGAACTACTAAATGAAATTGACTGGCTCAGTACAGTGCAGAGCCCCCAATCTTTTTGGATCAATGAGCAAATATTGGACAAGGATAACATTGAAATAGAATTTTGTCACACCCTGAGGCTCCCTCTTCCGTAGGACATTCTCTCCTATCCCTCATATTGTTGCTTTTTTTTTTTTTTTTGAAAGATGGCCACCCTTTCAAAAGCAATGCTGAATTTCAGCTGCATATTTGTTTTATTTTCTTTGAAAGCTTTTGGGTCCCAAAAGAATACTTGGAAGTAAAGAAGAATACCAGAGATAAACATTTTGCAATGCAGCATACTAGCTTTTCATTTTTTAAAATAAAACTCGGAGTAACACAATTTATTGTACATCTCCATATACTTCTATCTTTCATCTTATTCAATAATTTATACTTTTTATTGTGTGATCTTCCTACATTCCAAGTTTCAGTCTTCCACACTTGCCTTAGGATACAAATTCTTTGAATCTGTGTTTTTCAATCTTAGCAACTTTATGCATTTCAGTTCCCAGAATTCTTTAGATACTTGCTTATAACAGGAGTTGGGGTATAGTAAAGTTTTAGGTTAGGCATGATTCGGGTGGCATTTCCTTCCCTTAGTGTATTTTCTGTTTTACTACATCCTTGTTCATAGTGCTATTAAATATTCACTAAAGAGAATCAAACTTTTCTAGATACCAGTGAAGAGTACTGTTTCACTACAGACATTTAACTCATTCAAAAACAAATAGCAAGAACAAAGATAACCAGGGTCAGTTTGGGCTGCAGAATTCTTTGGAGTAAACCTCTCATGAATGTAGAAAGCTGGCCACCTACTGAGAGGTACTGGGATGGTGCAAGTTTGAAGGCCAGCTGGCATGCATGCAAAAATGTTAGGAGGGAAGCTGAGAGGTTGTTTGCATAAGTTATGAGAAAAGCTGCAGAAAAGCTTCATTAGTCTTAATGAAGAATAAGATTATTCAGGGGAATCCTACATAATCTTGTACCTTAATTAAATGAGGTGGTTTTAATTATAGCTTCCAAACTAAGAAAGGAGGTGGGAGTTGAAATGCCCATTTTTCTGCCAGAAATGGTATTTAAAATGGCTAGCAGTAGTTAAGCATTCATCAGAAAAGATAAATTTAATTCGCAGAAAATTAAAAATGTGTCAAAGACTAAACAGCACCCAATCAGTAAAAGCTTATATCATAAATAAACCAACTTAAATATCAAAGTTAAAGAAAACTGTCTTTGTAAGAAAAAAGGCCTCCATTAGCCCAGAGATCCAGAGACAGATAGTATATCCCCCTCCCCCAAAAAACCCTTATTTCTCTTTTCATATTCCCTGTGATTATGGGGGATAAAAAAGGGGGGCTCGCTCAAGGCCAAGCTCATTTGGGAGAATGTGAGCCTTCTGATTGTTAATTGTTTAGGACTTTGTATATGATAACTTCACTTGCATTGTACCAAATGCACCAAAAAACCACTAAAGCTCTTCGGATTAAGAAACCAGTTGTTCCCTGGAAAGGAATCTGTTCTGTTGTCTGGCCTCAACTGAATTATCTTAGGTTTCCAAATACCTGTGTAAATGTGTTACTGTACAGTAGTCAAAAGGAATGCAGTCAAGGGTTAGGGTTAAGATTCATCATCAGTAAGATATACTTCCCCAAAGGGCACACCATTTGTGCCATCAATCTTGCCATAGTCGTATATTTCCTATTCTGGTCTGTTATGAGAAGGGACATAGGAACAGTTCCAAGAATCTAGTTTTCAGTTCACTCTTTCTAGCCATCCATGT
This sequence comes from Myanophis thanlyinensis, assembly GCA_017656035.1. Classification (NCBI taxonomy): domain Eukaryota; kingdom Metazoa; phylum Chordata; class Lepidosauria; order Squamata; family Homalopsidae; genus Myanophis; species Myanophis thanlyinensis. Next base: position 2,773 of record JAEANM010001210.1, read on the forward strand.
AGATCTGAGTTTTTTGTGCCCTTGCCACCACCATTAACCAACAGAGCAACAGTTGAAAGAAGTAATTTGGCACCAGAGGAATCAGTAGGCTGCTTCAGCTATGTTTCTGGCACAGTGCCATTGCTGTAAAAGAAAAGAGCCTTGCTGTGTTGGTAATCGGAAGCTGAGTATTCTTCCAGTAGTCCTGTATCTTCCAGGAAGGCAGTCATGTATCTAATCTGGGTGCATAGGGAGAAGGACAAGGAAAGAAGCAGTGAAAGAGAAGAGGAAGCTTTTCGTAACTAAGACTAAGTCCTTAAGAGTTCCAGCTGGGTCCAGTTGCTCTGCTCACCAGGCAAGTTGGTCAAACAGGCAGGGCAAAACTTCCTCTGCTCACAATCCCAGGAGAAGAGAAATCAGATTTCACAGAAGAGGAATCACTATTGTCTCATCTTTCTTTTGAATGATTAAAAACAACTCGATCCATTTGAATTAAGCTCAGTTTCTTAGCTTCTAATTTAAAATTAATTGAAAACTTCCACCAGTTTAAAACTTGAACAACTACTTCAGATAAAATTAAGGGAGAATAGATTTTAGAATTATTTGCATATTGGTAACATTGATCTCTTTTTTTAATAGATTCATGTTTATAACAAAACAAGACTTAAAATGAAACTCTGAAGTTACGGGTTGAAATCCACAAACTCTTAAGGTGGTGGATATGCTTGTAATGTTGAGCATTTTAAAAGCACTTTTACAGGGCGAGGGGGGGGAAGGTTTTTATCTATTCATAAAATGATCAATATACAGGCATGAACAATTGCAGATGTTTATTTTCTAGAAGGCAAATCAATAACGCTTTTAAAAAGCTAAGTATATGGTAGAAGTGAAGTCTTCGTTCCCAAAAGATGCAGCTTCTCTTTTTAGTTCAGTTTTCTGCTCCTTTTTTTTTTTCACTCTTTCACATAAGACAAATTCAACTGGCTCAAAGTAAATAACTTTGTCAAGTAATTGGCTGAACCTGAGCCATAAATCCCCACTCAAGATTATGTAAAGCTGGTGCCTGAAGGCCCTCCCAACTTAAATGAGCAGCTTTGGGCAAACTTCCTTCATTTATGCAACACTTTCCCCAAAGGGAAAGAAAAACAAAAAGAGCAGGTAACGTTCTAGCAATTACAGTGTTCTGTACGAGGTGACAAAATGCAGCAGAGGTTAAGAAGGGCCTTGAATAAAATTCCTCAGCCCTGATGTTGTCCTAAGAGGCCAGATTATTTTCATACACTGGTTATCCATCTCTGGTTTGGTTAAACTGAAGGAGGGAGGACAGTGCTTCAGAGTTCTGGAGCTACTGTGACCTTGAAGAAATGTACTTCTGGTCCCAAATATAACAATTCCACCCGAATAAATATGCCCCAAAAGAAAGACTATCCTTTATGATAAAGATTTTATTCTCAAAATAGTATATTGTTGCCCTTTTTACTGAAACTCCTCATCTTTGCATACATTAACTCTTGTAATCATCCTGGAATACAACAGAGAAAAGAATGAGGAAATTGGAGGTCATTTGGGGGGAAATCCCAGATTTGCATGGTTTCCATCATTTTGGTATAGAGCAGTGGGGGCACTCAGAGTCCTCTCTGTGGGCACGCATGCCGTTGCCCCAGGTCAGCTTCACCGTGTTTCTCTGTTGCGTTTCTCACCGTCCTTTTTAGGAAACAGAAGTTTCCCTGCAAATGATGAATCAGAAGCTCGCTAAAGAAAAAGATCTCGCCTCTTGCAGAGCTGCTGGTGTTGTGTTGCCCCGCCTCCCTCTGGCCAGTTGGTCTTTGGGTCACTGCCCCATGCACGCGCGCACACAAGAGAGAGACTTGCAGTTTGGGCACTCGGTCAGGTTTGCCATCACTGCAGTAGGGTATCCCAAAAGGAACTGGAAAGATTGAGAATTATTGCAGCTTAACCAGGAAATAAACTGGCAAAAAAAAATTCCATAGTTATTGAAGTATTAGAAGTTACAACAATAAAATTATGAAAACGACTGAAAAATAGAAGTATTCAACTTTGCAAATTCAGCTTTCAAAAACACTTTGCTTTAAATGATATTACAATAATACTTGTAACATTCTCAGACTTTTGGATATTGCTTGAATTGATCCTAAACCATCATACATACATACTGAGCATTCTTCAAAAGAGGATAAATAAAATCTGAAAGAGTGAAGCCTTTATTATAAACAAGATGTATTTTGACGTTTCTTTTAGAAGTAGGTTATTATTTGTCCTAAATCATTTTCTTGCATTTGTCTGCTTGCCATTTTTCTAAATAAATTATGGGTACCATTGCTTCTGTGAAATCATTGGTGTTGATATATATCTCTGTCTTATAGTGATGTTGATCATGGTGTTTTTTTTTCCTTTTATGTCCCCAAGATATTTATTTCTGATTAATTCTTCCTTCTTCTGTCCTTTTGTAGAGAAAATAATTAATGGGCAAGACTATGAAGTTATGATGCAGATAGACACTGAAGTAATGGACACCAGGATCCTGCATATCAAAAGCTCCTCCATCCCACCTTACCTTCGAGAACAGCAGAGAAACCACACAACGTCCTTCTATCATTCTCCAACCGTTCCAGAGGCAGCTCCTGCTATGAGAACAATCGCTGAATCACCCCAATAGACTCTTCAAATGAGGCTTTCATACGTACTCTGGGATAGGCAACCCATGTAGGTTTGCCATGGCGGTGTCAGGGGCAGTATCCTGACTTAAACAACAGCTTGAGATTTCTGGATCTCAGGATTCTGTCTGCTTTTAGGCCTAGCCAAAAAATAATTTCTCGCCCACTCTGTCTAGATTATCTGTCATCTTTATAAGACAATATTTATGGGCCTAAGAACTTCACTTTGTTAAATGCTAAAATTGCAGTGGGTAAAATAGTGTTATTGATGAAAGTGAGGCTTCTGTGGGATTAACTAATTCCTGGGATGTGGGTTGGGCACTAAATGTCATTTCTTTCCCCTACTTTCTTAGAAATAAATATCAATTCCTTGGCAGTTTCTGAAAAAGAAATATAGGAGCCACATTTCATGGATTACAGGTTGTCTGTTGCTAATTGTTTGTACTGTTCTATTTTTAATTTCAGTTTGTCTGTAGAATTTATACTTTGCATTCTTTATTCAGTCTTATTATTCTGGGTTCTCTTTCCTGCTTCTTTTTACCAGTGGGAAAAGGAGGAAGAAAGTAAGGATCTACAGGCTCTTAACCAAATTATAGCTTAAGCCATTCTTTACTACACTCTCTATTTTCAGCACTTTTTCATTATTTTATTCAGTCTCTATAAAGTACTATATCCTACACTGGCTTTTTCTGGTACTTTATTGTACAACAAATGCCCAATCCAGCTGTTTTGCACTTGTTACATAAGATACAGATGTTTTGTTGATACCACCCTTTAACTAAGTGCAAATATGTAAAGTATTGTTACTGGGGAAATGTTTCTAGTAGTATTATAGAAATCAAAATTCTGAACCAGTTTCATGGGTACCTATTGTCCTAGACTTGCAACATTATTAATGAAGAGCTTTGTTTTGAACATTAACACTTTTGTTACTTTGGGCTAAATATTGTAAATGTACTGGAACTGGGTCAAGTGGTGCTTGTCTTTTGGCCCAGGTTCTGTAAAAGAGAGCCAAAGCCCAGATATTCCAGAAAGAAGTGATGTTCATGTGTGTGCATCTTCATGAGCTTCCTGCATGAATTTGCTCGTAAGAATAATTTATGTCCTCTGGCTTGGCAACAGGGAAGGATCAAAAGGGGTGGGTTCTAGTGGAAAGGCCCCCATTCGTATTGAGAGCACTAGATCAATGAGAACATTGAGGTTCTCTGCCTTTTCCACTCCACCAGTTCCATTGACATAGTTCATGCCCACATTGGGCATATAGAATACCCACATTGGGATATACTTTGATATTGAGATAAGGATGTGTTGCCCAATGCATAGGTTTTTTTCAGGGGATACAAATTAGCGCATAGTACCACATAGGCTATTTATTTCTTATCAAATATCTGAGCCTCCTTTAGATGTAAATATCCTCAAGGCAGATTTCATAGTAAAGGTAAGACTAGTGATGAGAAGAAGTACTAAGCTAAGCATCTGTGAAGTGGGAAAATAAGCTCCGAATGTAAAAGGCTGCTTCAAATAACTAGAGAATGTATGCATCACAAGCAAAGCTTTGTGTGCCTCGCAGAAAGAAAACCTCAATTGGCTCACTCTGGTGGCATAGTCATCATCTACTTTTCTTCCCTTCTGTATGTGTGCGATCTTGTTTAACCTTCAAAGCTGCACTTCCTGATCTTGAAATCTTACTTTATTAAAGATTATCACAACTTCCACAAAAATCAACTTCAGGGATTGAACAAGTATTGAGGCAAATGGATGAGCAGTGTACAGTAAACAAAGATAATAACCCACCATAAACATTAGCAAAATTATTGAATAGCATATTCCTTACAGAACAAGAAAAGAAACTGGCAGCAGAATTAGACCAAGTCAGCTTCACCCCATATTTTCCACCTGCTCTGCCACATTTCTTGTTGTGTTGTGTACAGTAGACTTCTCTCAAGGCAAGAATCCTTTTTTATTAGTTATTCTGTAGAGTGCTATGAACAATATATCGGAAGCACAATGCATAACTCTGCCTTGAGAGTAGCATGAAATTACTTGTTAAAAATTAACTTCTGTCACAAGAAGTTGCATTGTACATGGAGCTGAGGATCTCTCAGCATTCAGTTTTGAGGGACAAAACAATTCTGTTATTTTTTAGAGAAAATTTGTCTGGCTCTTACTGGAAATTGAGTAATGTTTTGTAAACATTATTTGATTAAAGAAGGCGTTGTTCACTTGGATGCTGATGTTCCTTTGTGCCACAATCAGGAGAACACTTTTCCCTCTTAACTGTTCCCTATAGACATCCATACTATGTGCAATTTGAAGCTGTAGAAATAAACAAAAAGACGTTTGAATGTGCACTTTAAAAAAAAAAACAGGAGGGAACTGGTCAGTGAGCAGTTTACTAGAAGTTTTCTTTGGTATCTTGAAGATAAATCTTGGTAGTTATTCTGGTTTTCAGATTAATTTGGCCCAAGATCACTAAGAATTTGTCAGATGTGAAGCATTTTTAGTTCAGCTAATTTTTTTTGCATCTTATATGTTAGTATTATAAGAAAATCTTTTGCAGTCAAACTAAGTTGTAGATCCATGAAGCTAATTGCCAGTTAAAATCTAGCAGTGGTCGAATATCAAAGTATCCCAGATCAAATTTTGCTAAATATGTTGTTTTGACTAAAGTACTTACAAGTATCTGCTGGTGGAAAAGTGTACCTTTTGAAAAGACAAATCAAGGGGCAGGGAAAAGAGAATCCAAGACTTTGGGTCAATCAGGCCTGTTTGTTTTTAGTTTTCTCTTTGCCTTAAGCATCCTTCCTTGTTTGAAAAACTCTTCCCCTTCTTGAGGGCCCTTGTTCATCTCTAGTCTGGCCAACTGTGGAAATCAGTTTTGAGCTGTTCTGCCAGCCTCAGCATTTCTTCAATATTGCCTGTCCAAAATTGGCCGACTGCTTTTGGCTGAGTATATGTCCTGTGTTGCTTTTTCATTGCTGTGCTGGAAATACAACTCTTTTCAGAACACTTTATTAAAAACAAACAGCCTTCCTCCTCTGAGAAAGTATACGGACAACACTTTCACAAAAGCCTAAAATTTCTTGGGTATTTTCTTTACAGACTATAACATCTTCAAACAATGTTAAAATGGTATCTTGCACAGGTTGGGTCTGTGCTTTGAGTAATGCTGTAAAAAGTAGGTTTAGTTAATTTTAGAGACACTGAATTCAGTGGCCTACTCTTAACAATTGTTAAGTTTGTATTTAACGTGCCGTTTTGGTTTGTTTGTTTTGGTAATTACCTTTAAGTTATTTCCTTGTTTCAATATTGTGCTTATTTCTTTGAAACTTCTGAACAAGAAACAATTTTTGTTATCTAAAATTACTGTTGGAAGAGTGATTGTATTCTTTTGTTGTTGGTCTTTAAACAAGATACCTGGAATTGAAATCATACTACTGAGACATCACAATCAAGAATTATTACTATATGGTTATTTTCTTCTAAAAGATAAATAAAATATACATGTAGAACTGTGGTACTTGTTTTTATATCTGCATATCATTGAATTCACCTGTTATAGGAATCTGTAATACTGCCTAGAATACTAAGGAATGCAGTTTAATGGAACATTGGCAAGATTACGAGTAAACAACATACTTAGAAATAAATGGGAGTTAGTGTGCTCAGATAACTTTGTAAAAGTGTTAAAACTCAAAGGTGTGGATCATTCCCTATTAATCATTGGTAAATCTGGGAAATCATTTCAACTTCACCCTGGCAGTCTTCTTGTTCCCTAACGAATATGTATTATAACTGCCCCTTTATATCTTGGCTAAAGACTTCTTAGCCCATTCTACCAACTACCCCTCCTTGTTTCTCCTTTTTTCCTTTTCCTGTCCTCCAAGCACTACCCTCAGTTTTGCAGAACATAGAACATGATTGAAGGCACCCCTCTTTGGGGAAATTTTCGCGGCTCTCAGTTGAACTAAGAGTTACAACGCTGATGTTTTAGGATTACCCAGCAAATCAGAAATTGCCTTCCTAACAACCTTGGGTAGAATCTTCAAAGCACAAACGTATTTTTCACCCATTGTGCCATTGTATAATGGGATTGCATGGAAGTTGCATTTTGTAGTCTATTATTCATGTTTTTCAAAAGATACTAGAGTGCCATCCCAAACCATGAAATAAAAAAACTCCGAAACCCAAACAGTGCATTGGTTATAGGCAGGGTGATTGACCCTGCTTGATCTCATTGCAGCTGAATGAGCATGGCTGGGGCTGATACAAATTCACATCCCACAGCAGAGCTTCTCCTCTTTGTCTCAATGGCTTCATCAGCATTGGGAGGAAATGTGCTGCCAGCTCAGGAAGGTGCAATTACTTTTCACATACTGGACAGCCACCCTTCATTGCCGAGTGCTAAAACAAGAATAGGCAGAGGAAGGAATCGAAAGAGATGTGGCATCACAGACCAGGAAACCAAGGCAGACAGAACTGCTGTGGAGTGCGATAAAATAACTGAAATTGTCAATAATTCATCCATTAGATGTGTGTGTGTGTGCGTGCATACGCATGCACCCAAATTTCCACACACATTCTCCTATCTCTTCCCACTATTTCAAAGGCATATCATGATTTGCAGCTCCCCCTTTGTATTTATTCAGAGAAAGACACTGTTCTTGCCAAATGTAAAGTTACCTTTAAATACATGCTTCCCCCAAACAAATTCCCTAGGTACATTTGCTGTTTTCCAGGATGCTTGTAATATTTCAATAATGTAAAAGCTAAGTACTAGCAAAGGTGAGCAGGAAATAATTTCAACAAATAATATAGGATGTTTTTATTGACAAAAGCTCTAATCCTGGGAGTGCTTAGACATAAATTCAGCTGACCAAGAGATGATTGAGGTCATGCTTGCTAAAGCATCTTACCCTGGCTGGATTGTGTCTTGAAAATGTCCTTATTGAGAAGAAATTTTGCAGGAAGGCTTTAAAAATCAATTCCCATTTGCCCACTCTTCCATACTCACTGGGCAGTGGTTAGGATTCTGGGAGAAGATGCTACATGTAGCAGATGAATAATCTTTGGATTGTTGGGTTTGTTTTTTTTGCATACTTGGATATACAGTATTTGCTTTATTCCCAGTCTTTAACATTGTCACCTAAACCTCTAAAATAGCCCTTTCTGCATTCCCTCATTTTAGTTTCATCCCAGACAATTTCATCACTTTTATTTTTATTCACTCTGTTGGCAATGGTTTGTTTAATCTATTTCATCCATTTCCAAATCAATTATTTTGTTTCCATCAAAATCATTCTATATTTTTTATTCTTTTAATTTAATAATTTTTAACTTTCTTCTGTCTTCTGCAGCTTTTTCTTTCTATATATATTTCAAATAGCTTTCTCTCGTCCTCATTTTTTGCAGCAATCATACTGTGAAATGTGCTTTTCCTCATCCACAGCATTTTTGTCTGCATTTCTTACATCCAATGACTCATTGGAAATAAATTATGCAAAGAGCCTCGGGATCCTGTCCTTTTGCCGTATCTGCCAACAGGATAGATAACATTCCGAAAATGAAACCAACCAATACCGAGCTACAGTAAGTATGTCACAAAGTAAGCACTCATTCAATTGTTTACACTTGCTTTTCTTCCATATGCATTTTCCTCCAAGATCCATTCTTGATGCTGTCAAAAGTTTAACATTCAACACCTCTCACCATTATTTCCTTGTATTGTTCAATTGTTTTGTTTTCATCACAAACAATCGACTCATCTTTGTGTTAAACAATTAGAGGCAGAAGAGTCCACATTTCATGCTGGTTCAGTTTTCTGCCAGTTCCTGGGTGTTGAATCCAGCCACTACTCCAGCAGTGAGGCAAGGCAGTGTGGGGACTAAAGGATCTGCATCTATCATCTAGGACAGGCTTCCATGAATTAAGCTGCCTACCATGACAGATGGGGATGGCATAGTTTTCCCTTCATTCCAGGTAACATCCTTCAGAAAGGGGCTTGACTTTGCCAGATTCAAAGCCTTCTCACACACACCCCAACCCCCACTTTGCGCTTCTCATCTGCAGATCAGAGCACCTCCACAATAGTGGAGCCATAATTGTGAACCCTTCTGTTCTCAGCCAAAGGAGGATCTTTCTAGCTCTGCCTGCCTGCAGATGGTGAAGGTCACTGTATTACGGCCCCTGGAGCCGCCAACATTCCATAGGATTGCAGTCTGAACTACAATGTGAATGTCAAAAGCCACCGCAGTTTAGGCAGGAACCCAACAAGTCATGTAGGAGCTGGTCAGCAGAAAAGAGAAGCATGTAGTAACAGCAGAAAATGTGAAGAGGACACTAGTTTACTGAGTTTCAACACTGATATTTTATTATAAAAATGTTAACTTTAGAGAGTTTTCTCATCCAAACCAAGTTTTCTATTACAATAATAAAGGCAAAAGACCTGTGGTTTTCCTCTCTGGGGTGCCTGCACTTGGCAGACTTAATGAAGACATAGGTCCCATTGTCTCAGGGTAGGCAGTATATTCCATATAAAAAAGTTATGCCCAAAATAAAAAGGTTGATTTGGTATATGGACTGTTCTACAGTCCAATTTTATTTTTTAAAAAAATTTAAACCCACACATTTACTCTGATTTATAGAATTAAAAGCAAACATGTTTATAGAAAAAGGTGCTGTGGCCCATTAAAATCACTCCCTTTGTGTCCTTAATAAGCAAAAATGACATTGTAAGTAACCTGGTGGCCATTGTCCCAAGCATAAAGGAGCCGGTCCTTGGGGTTGTAGTCTATCTGAGTGGTGTAGGAATACTCATTCTCAAAGAGCAGGCGAGGGATGATCTGGGTATTGGTGTGCGTGTCAAATGCATATGAAATATTGGCATTTCTCTTGTTGTAGCTGTCAACAGCATAGAGGACACCGCAGATTACAAAGGAGTTGCCATAGAAGTTCTTGCGCAGACCCGTCTGCCAGGTGGTCTCCTTACGGGTGCTCAGATCCATGGCATTGAGTTTGCTGAGGACAATCACTTCTTGGTTGAAGCTATCATAATTAATGGCGGGATAAATGATCCATAGGCCATTTTCATCCACAGCAAAATCTACATCTGAATGGCCGCGCCACCGCCAAGGGGTTTCCTCCTCATAGGCTACATCATGCAACATGGCCCAGGCAGCCACATAGCGCTGCTTTAGGTCATACTTAATGAGGTTGCGGGTGAAGGCTCGGTTGTAGTAGAGAGAACCATTAAAGACGGCATGGCCTGTTCCCATCCAACTGTAGGGCAACTTGTATGAGTTACTCCATCGGCCTAGGAAACAGATGGTATAATAATTTAAAGAGCACACTTGATCCTAATCCTACTTGCACATATGTTTCCTGTGAAGATTCCAACAGAGACATTCTACCCACTGCTTAGTGGCAGCTGTTCAGGATTTCAGGCAGATGTCAAAGATTAAATCTGGAGATTTACTTTTGTGTTACTGACTCCTAATCTGGAGCATACTAATGAGGTGAAATTTATTCTCCCATATTTTCTTCTGTAGATTTTATCATTCACGTTTCAGTATTTCTTTTTTCAGTGTTCTGTACATCTGCAGTGTATCTGCTATTTGTATGCTTTCAGTTTTTAAAAACCTGTTAACAGTAAGCATATCCGCCTTGTGGCAAACAAGGTATTTTAATATATAGCCATGGATAGCTTATGGATAATTTTTATGACTCTTGCCAAAAGTAAAGACATTACCATATGCAAGTAAATCTATACTACTTAAAATGAAAGATAAAGCACCATAAATTTTGCATTCAAAATTTAACAGATTTCAAACAGCTTGTCCATTGATAGAAAATCCATTTAGCTCCCCTATGTATGTTATAGGGAGAAACTGACTGATGCAGAACTGCTGTATTTGGCACATACCTGTTACACCATCCTGGGCTTAATTGTCTACAAGTAGTTACTGGTTAATGACTATAATTAGGACAGGAATTTCTGTTGCTAAGCATTGTGGTCATAAGGCACAATGTCACATGACCATATCATTTAGCAATGGCAATCCTAGCAGTCCCCATTGCCATCATTAACTGAATCCCACCGACTATTAGGCAAGGACCCACCCTGAGCCAAGCCATTCTGGGTTTGGTCCCTCCTACTCCGGAGCCTGGGTAAAGTAAAGGACTGCATCCTCTGGAACTCTCCCCACCTAACTATCTCACCCCTCCCCATCTTAGCTATTTTGGCTGCCTGCCTACCCAATGCTGCTAGCTGCCCCAACCCTGTTTGTGCACCGACCAAGGCCGCCAGTTGTGTATCAGCTAGAGTCTTCTTCTTTTTTGCAAAAGAGGCCCAGCCTATGAAAGAAGGCTACAGCTATGCCAGCACAAAAAAAGCACCAACTGAGGAGGCCCTAGCTAGTGTACAAAGTGAGAACTACCTGTAATGTATTTTTTTATTTCACAGATTTCTAAGAGTTTTGATCCCAAGCTCACTTTAACTGCCCTTTCTCCAAATGCTTGTGCTTGGAAGAATTCGATTTTCCATCTAAAATTTTTCTTCAGATGCATTAAATCTCTCCTGACCTCCCAACTCAGAATTCTTCTCTTCTGTCAGTTATCTTCACTAGCAATTCACCCCATAGTATAAAGCAAATATAAAACCTTGTCTGAAGCTGTCCAGATTCCGGAATTCCACCAAGGTATTGCCATAATAATAGTTGGTGACATAGATTCGCTCATCTTTGGCAACTGGATCCTTCATCCAAGCACCTTCATTCCGCCCATAGGTATTCTGAATTTCTGGCCCAGTAATAGTGGACAGTGTGTCCTTGCATTGACCTGAAACAACAAAGAATGTTGAGCATTTCCTTTGTATATGTAAAGCTTTAAGATGCTGTAGCTTCTCTCTCTCTTTCTTCACTCACACACACACACCCACAGCGGGGGGGGTAGGGAAGGAGGGAGAGAGAATATAAAGATTCTCAACTCTAAACAACTCTGGGTGGCTGACACTTTAAAGGCAATAAAAAATAGATAAAGATCATTTGTGCCCAGAGTAAACCATTCAAACACAAGCATTCTGTAGGGGCTTAACTGCTTTACTCCAAGACGTCTATCCTTTCCAGTGGTAGGTGCTGCTTCTTAAGATCCACATGTGACATTATTTAATCAAGGGGACCAGGAACTATCTGGTCTCCCTGATTTTCCTAGGTATTTCCTCGAATAACCAGGCTATGCCATGTGGAACTTAATAGATGGTAACCAGAACCTTGAACTGCATCCGGAAGCAACTGGTGTCACATGAATACACCATGGCATGCCCATTACCATCTGTACTGCTACTGGTGTCGTTTCTGAGTGGTCTTAATGGTAGCCCCATGAGGAGACATTGCAATAATCCATTCATGAGATGACTAGGGTCTGTGTGACCTTCTGAACAGCCTCCCAATCCAGGAATGGGTATAAGTAATGCACTAGTGTGCTCTTTCCAGAGCCCCTCTAGGCCACAGCCACCATCTGCTCTTTGAGCAAGACCTATAAGTCCAAGACCAGATAGTGCATCATTGACTGAGGAAATGCTACCCACCCAACTTAAAAGATGAAAGGTCCCCAAGACTAGAGGGCCCAAATATACACAGCTACTCAGTCCAGTCAGGATTGAACCTGAGATGTCCTCGTGCAGTTCTGTACAGCCTCTAGATACTGACACACATAGACAGTATCACTTGGATCTCCCAAGGTCAAGATATATAACTGGGTGTCATTAGCATACTGATGACTTCCTGAATCAACAGATTATCTCACTCAGTGGTTTCATGTAGATGTTTATGTATTTATTGAACTTTTATGGATTACTATCATGCACAATAAACATAGGCATAACAAAACCAATAAAAAAGCAATAAAACAACTGTATCAATCTTACAAAGGACCACACCATCCTTCCTACTGTGGTGCCATCACATCCCACCAACCCTAAATATGGCGGAACAATCATAGAAAAATGAGAACCACTGCAATATGGCCTCACTCTTCAATATTCAATATTCACTTGCACTCTTCCCTTTTCATGGCACAAAAGATAGTCAAGGACAATGTTTAGATTCTAAATCTTTTAAAGCAGAGGCATCACAAGTTACTAGTACCAAATGCTAGGACTGACTAATAGAACAAGAGGGTAGTGAGCAACAGGGGTCTTGGACCAGACATTTTGCCTTTTGATAATTTATATGTTTATTTTGGTTATGACAAATTCAAAAAAATCGGCTTTCCTCATATAATATGTGGTTTTGCCACACAGTAAGGGAAATTTTAAAAGTAAGTAGGGCCACCCAATTCTCAAAAGAAGGAGAACTATAGTAGGATGCAGAGATAAATCTCTAGCCCTGCCTGCTGAAAACCTGGGGCAGTCAGCCAGGCACACTGATTTGATGAATAGAAATAAAAGGCCAGGAGAAAAAACTAGATAGTTCCAGATTACATCAACCTCTGCCCAATTCATTCATCCATTCCTCTAGAAAACAAACTTTATCTCGTAAAGATAAAATAATAACAAAAATCCAGTATAAGTCTGCATTTCATAGACTAGAATAAAAAAGCAAAAATGTGATTTAAGACCAGCAGAGACCCAAACATAATAGAGAGCAACTATTTAGATTTCATGGAAACAATCCTGTATTAAGGAGAAAAGCCCCTGACTTTCCAGAGCAGCACTTGTGTTCTGGTATCATGACAGGGCCCTCTTTAACCCTGTCCATGGGACACCAGATCCCCTTCAGATTCTTCCTCTGATCCATCAGATCCAATGCTGTCTCTACCCATCAGGCTTTTTAACCCAAGAATTCTTCTCGGCAGTCCTTGACACCATCCATCCATTAGAGAATTTAACACTGTTTTACTTATAACATAGTTAGTCCCCTTCTATTGATTTGGCCCAAAGTACGAGCTTTCTTTATCCCATTCTAAATGGTATCCAAATCACTAGTAATGAAATAATATAAATGGGAAGGAAAAAGAAAACAAACTCACCAATGCTGTTTCTGATATCTTCCTCATCGAGGCTATATTTCGGTGTGACTGTAAGGCTAGGATTCACAGAGGCTGGAGTGGTCACAGTTTTGATCATTGTAGGCTCAGGTGTCATTTGTATGTGGAAATCTGTTGTGGTCATGCTAATTATGGGCCCTCCCACAGTAGCTGTGTCCTGTTCTGCTGTAGTTGTGATTGTGGGAGCCTGAGTGGCAATCTGAGACAGTGTTTTCAAGGTCCATGTGGTATTTTTATATGCTGCCCTAGTTACTGGAAATCCAGCTATTGCTGTGGTCTCCGGGACTTGGGTAGTAGAGACAACTGATGAGGTAGTGACTGGGGTTGACTCTAGAGGAAGAACCCTGCCTGTGGAAGACAGTGGTGATTCTGTTGTGCTAATGCTCGCAGACATTTCTTTTCCACTGGGTGCAGTACTTGTAACGTGCCCCTTCAGGAGTTGAATATCATCTTGTAAAAGCAGGTCTTCCATAGGTGGTGGTTTCTTTGAAGGAACATTTGATAGGTAGTTGTGTTGCAAAAGCTGGTCCTCTATCAGCAAATCTATAGTGTCACCACTGAAAGACTCTTCTTCTGCTAAAACACAGATTTTTTTAAGTATTACATTTTTATCAATTATATAGTTATAATTGATAATAAAATATGAAATATAAAATATTTTAAAAACCCTACATATGTTACAGTAAAATCATTTTTTGTCTGGGGAAAAAACATGATGTTAAAGACTTTTATTAGTAAATTCTCCCATTGCAATAATGAACACATTCTACAAATCAGGGTTGGCTACACAGGAGATTCAGTTCTGAAACTCCTCCACATATTTTTGTGGCATCTGAAGATAAACCTTCCCAGATAGCTCAATACAAAAGTATTCCCGTAAGAAGAAGATATTTCCCTGGGCATAAACAAGGGATAATCAGAATTTTATATTGTGTTCCAAATAAATTGGTAGCGAGTTTCTTGCTTTCAGTAGGATGCTGTCTTTAAATCTTTCCAGGCACCAGCCTGGTTGTTACATTAAGCATTAATTAAGCTTCTGGACTAGATACATAGGTTGTCACACACAGAGCACAATGAAGTATTCAAGTCTAGATGTGTCTTGCTATTTTAAATTAATTTTTCCTCAAGATAGAGTGCAACTGATAAATCAGCTAAAACCAATAAAAAGTTCTCCTGATGATCACTTCAATCTAGAAACCAGAGAAAGATCCAAATCTGGATGTAACCCAGATTTTGAATCTGCTCATTTTGGGAGAATATAACTCCATCAAGAAAAAGAAAATCTATTTATTCCCTGGAATTAAAACACTTTATAACGAGATGTCCATTTTACTAAATTAGGTTTGTAGCTAATTTACCAGCTATAGTTAGACATTCAGCATCAGGAACTTTAATAGCTGGAAATACACCAGTATTAACATCCAAATCGCCTGATAATTTTCCTCAGTAGTTTGATGCAGTTACAAAAAAATACTGTCTTCCTCAAATCCATTCACAACTCAAAAGGGCAAGACACACTAAGACACATCTTAGAAAAAAATTTTTTAGTTAAACTGAAGATTTAACTGCACTTAAACTCTTCCTAAGGGCTAGGAACAGACATATTGCAAAATCATTTTTTTTCCAAACTTTCCAGGCATTGCCAGTCTTGAAGCAAAAGCCATCCATCAGTTTGATTTGTAGCTCATTCTGAAACCAATTTCAAATGGAAAGAGATCATTGTTTTCTCCAGGACTTCTGGAGAAGCCACCAACATCACGATTCTCTTTTTCAAACGTGAAAGGTTAAAAACTGGCCCGTAATTGCCCATCTTTGAAACATCCAATTCAAATTCCATAAAACAGGTGTTGTAACTGTCACCTTTATACAAAGAGGCATTTTACCCGCTCCCTCAGAGAGGCGTTTGTAATACTAATTAAATCAAGACTGGAGGAATGAACATATGTGAGCTAGTAAAAGCAGATGTCATCTTTCGGATCAGTTGCTTGGCAGAGAAGAGGAAGTAAAGAAGCAGGATCCAGCTTTCCTTCTTCAACAGCTGATTGGCAGCCTTCCAGCTTTGTTTAGTAGACAAACACATGTCCACCAAACACAGCTGGGGAATTATTGCATAGATAATTGATTGCAAAATCTCCTTCAGGATATATTTAAAAACCTGCAAGTGAGTTGGGTGATGTATGAGTATGTGCTTAATTCTCTGAATTCTGAATTGCATTGAAAATATAGAGGCACAAGTAGATAAAGTCAGAATAGGATCTGGGGTGGCATGTGGAGGCCACATAATTCCAACTCCCAGTTATGAAGCAAGAAACACCTGCTTGCTCCAAACTGCATGCAGCCTAGTCCACAGAGTGACAGTGACAGAGAACAGATGCTCTGAAAAAAGGACTTTGCAGAGTAGAAAGTGCCATACTTCAACAGCAAATGATTCATGTCAGGGAAGGAAGACAAGCACTCATGCACACCATACATTCTCACCCTCTAACTGGGATAATTGCCTGGACAGAAAGGTTAGTCTGTAAATCCCAGGCTCTAAATTGCCCCATGTGACAGAAGTCCTGGCAGCGCAATTCGTAACATATAATCTATGTATACTGCATCAACAATTGAATAAGTCTGAGACCACAACCTAGGAAGTGAAGACAGTGGTTGATTTCAAAAGCCCACATTGAGACTCATTTACATGTGCTCAATTGTTTAGTAAAACTGTTTCTAAGAATATAATTTTCAAGCCATATGGTATTTTCAGGCCCATTCCTTGGCTCATACACACAAACTTTTCTTATCAGTCTTGAACCCTTTTGTCCTATCAAAGAAGTTTTTAACTATTATATTTTTTTAAAACTGTATCAATGATATCAAGTTAAAATAATATAAGAATTGGGAAAAACTGTGTAACAAAATTTTATGAAAGTAGTTTCCAAAATTATAACAATTATGAATATTTAAAAATACATTAACTCACGTTCTTCAAGGTCATTTTCTGTTTCGGCATTTTTGGCCTTATAGTAAGTGATTTCTCGGACAATGTTCTGTTGGGTGGGAGGCCTGCTCCTCACGTGAAGCTTTCTTGGTGAAACTGCCTTTGGATTCATTGCCCCTGTAGCTGGGAGGGCATAATGCAATGACTCAGCAGAGTTTATATGCTGAGAAGCCTTTTCATCATGTACGAAAACATCTTCATATTTTTCCTTTAAGAAACCAGAATTGTTAAAACAATAACCTTCTTAAACTTAGTTCAGGGGATATCCATGAATTGCAAAAATCTCCAAAAGCCCTTCCCATCCATTATCTTCTTTCGGTGGCAACCCAAATTGCCTAAAAGCCATCGGAATAGGTTTAATCTAATTTCTCTTTGGAAGGCACATGAAGACAAACTGTTTGGCATTTCCATCAAGCAAATTTTCTAATGGTTTGACATACCATTTCTTTTGTGAAGAAATCTGAAAGAGAACTGATTCTTAGTTAACCTGATTTTGAGACAGACTACAGCTATGTGTTTCTCCAGGTGGGGCCGCTGGAAATTCCCTTTGTTGGTGATTAATTAAAGACTGTTTGATATTGGTACAGCAAAGCCACAATCTAGGCTTGGTTGCTTGACCCTTAGACTCTCTTTCTTATTGTTAAAGCTGTTAGAATATTTGTGAATCTTCTCCATGTAACCATATATAAGCATTGTGGTTACTAGTATCTGTGTATGGCTTTAAACTGGATTTTATGTCCTTTATGTAGTAGTGCATATCCTAATTTGTCAAGCTGTTCTAATTGGCAATCATTTCATGTTATTTTAATTGGATATTAATACCATGTTTTGTGAATCCAAAATAAACCTGGCAAAAATTGCAGGGGATAACATTAACTAATGACAAGAGTGGACCTCTACTTTCCTGAGGTGATTGAAATAATTTCTTGAACTGGTTTATATGGTTATTTAAAAAGTTATGCTTTTCAATAATTTACCAGTTTGATCTGTAACTTTCTCAGTATAAGGAAGAAAGACATTTCCCAGTGAGAGTGAGTTGTCCTTAGATTTATATTCAATGTTATTTTTATTGCTGGAGCACATGGCTTGCCTGATTCCCCTGGAAGAATATCCATTACGCTGTAAGCATTAGCAAGATGGCTGAACTCATCTGATAATCTGCCAGCTCACGGATATGTCTGGCAGAGGCACTAACATTTTTTATTATGCTTGTCTTTTGGCGGGGCTGATGATTTTCTGACTTTATTTGTAAGGGATATTTCTAATGTTCAGAGGTGGTAGAATAGAAATCTGATTGAGTTGTGTGCCTTACCTCTGTGAGTGTGTAAGCTGCAGCAGCATCCCTCTGCAATGAACTCTGGCTGTCAGCATGGTTGTTGGAAGAATTAATTGTGCTATCAATATCCACCTCCTGAAAACTTTCTTCTGCGTTCTGTCTCTTCTGTTTATTATCTTTGGTGAGGTTTCTAGACATTTTCTGGAATATGTTTCAAAATGAGAAAGTAAACATTGTTTATACCTGGAATACATTCAATACTTTACAATTTGTGTTGGGCAGGGAGGCAATGTAATATCAAAGATCCTCTTGTTTCTGGGTTTTTCTTCTGCCTTCAATGGTTTTGAAATTTTGAATTTCCAGAAACTGAGGGAAAGAGCCCAGTTCAGTCAATAGCCAGAAAAAGGAGGCATGTAATTACTTTCCCTTTAGTGTTTTAAAATACACAAAGGTGTTAAATTTAGGGAAACTGTGAGTATCACTGAAATGAAGCAGGCAGGACCAGTTCTGTTCCACTCAACACCTGCCAGTATATTATCATCTTCCTTCTGCTCAAATTGTAACAGCAGCAGTTCAATACAATATATGCTTAGACCTGCCCCAGTGTGACAGTAAATGGCACATCATCATCTGTAATTATAACTGCAATTATCATACGAACAATAGCAGTTTGAAGTCAATAACTAGCAAAACAGCATAGGTCACCCAGAAAGCTAACTTTTATTATGCTTCTTGAAAGTTCAAGCTCGCATCAGTAGCCATAGCCTATTACTTCCAGGAGGGCTCAAGCTCTATTTCTAAAAGGACACTGGATCTATTAACAGTTCCTTTAATTGTTCCCATGGGTCAAACAATGCAACGCCAGAATGTAGCATAACATTCCTGACAACTGAAGCATCCCTGCATGCTGTTGCTTCCTAAATTCAGCAGGCAATAATTACCTAAAACCTTTCAACACATGTTCTCACTATGTGTTTGGGTCTAGGAAGCCAAGCTAATTAACTATTGGTGCATCTCCTGCTACAAAGGAAATGCAGCACAAACAACTTTGCAGCACTTGCCCCGGAGCTGCAGGGCAGGTGGTAATTTTCTATCGGCAGGATCTCCCATGTTAATTAACCCTTTCTGGGATTTCCCATGGCCCATCTCTAGTGGCCAACTGGAGTTCTTACATTTGGACAGGCTGGGAGCTGATTGTCATTTCTGCCCCCTCCCCTTGGCCAGTTGGCTGGCAACGTGGGGTGGTGGAATTCAGCCATGGGTTCATTTACCCAACATTTTAAAAAGTCCTGTTAAGTTTGCTACTAAAAGGCGTAAACCCAATGACTACGTGGAATTACCTGAAGGCTCAAACACACCCTATTATATTGTATATAACTAAATGTCTACCCCTCCTACTACATACTTCAGTTGCAAAAACTTGATTGTAGTAAGTTAAAGTAAGGACCCTTCTGGCATTTTAACGAACAAAAGCGATGCTTTATCATTAAAGACAGTATGCATTAAAGACAGTATGCGTGTGTGTGTTTTCTATTTTGTCATGTGGAGATGGCTATTTTATACTCAATGGGTTGAAATAAAGCCTTCTCTATAAAGGCTGCAGTTCCAATTCTATTGGAAGGCAGCAGCACAATTACTTTTAGATGTGAAAAAAATGCAAATAATCAGCCATCCTACTGTCAAAAACTAACTCTTAAGAGAACTGGGTGAAAAAAAACACCTGAGAAACAATCAGCGATTCTCTCCTTGAAATCTGGCCTGTTCTTTAAACTCTAAGCTCTTCAGGGAACACTATATCTTTACCTCCAGCTGCAGTATCAGACAGGAATACTCTACTGGTCTTCCTTATTGTAACAACTAAACTATGAAACTATCTTATGTTGTTGCTGTGATTTAAAAAAAAAACATGCTGATATACAAGCCACTTTTTGTTTGAAGAGGAAAACCGTGCTCAAAGAAACTCACCTCAAATTGTGCTCCCAACCCAGACAGGACTCCAAAAACTGTTTTCTATTGGAAGTCACCCTGTCTCTGGCTCCTCTTAGCCCAAAAAGTACAACTTGCAGTAAGCACCACTTTCAGGAACAAAACTTTCATGCTTACAGTAATATTTAAACTATGTAAAATTTACATTTAGTTTACTATTTACAGTTTGTAGAATCATAGGGCTGGAAGGGATCTTGGAGGTCTTCTGTCTAGACCAGGGGTGGGCAATGCCATGCTGTCTCAGGAATTCTGGGAGTTGAAATCCACGAGTCATGAAGGAGCCATAATTGCCCACCCCTGGTCTAGACCAACCCCCTGCCCAAGGCTGGAGATCTTCTTGTATTCTGGACAAATAGCTGTTCAAATCTTTCCGAAGGCTTCCAGGGATGGACCATCCACTATTCTGGGTGTGATGCTGCAATTCAGCATATTGTTCCTACGCTAAAGCTCCAGGTTACAAATCAATTTTATTAGGCTATGAGGTTACAAAAACTGCCCATAAAGTTGGAACTGAGTTTTACAGAGTCAGACTGTGGGTCTACCTAATTCATCTCCTATTCTTGCCATCATCTTTTCCCAGGAGTCTTGCCTGTAGCTAGCAGCAAGAGTAAATACAAATATGACAGTTAAAACAATAAAATATCAAAGTTCAAATTAAAAATCAACAATTATCAGTGACACAAAAATTGGAAAAATATTTTTAAGCAGTGAAAGGAAGCAATAATAGCTCCAAGGCTGGACAGGATGCTGTTCATATAGGGCTCAAAAGCCATCCACACGGAGACCAGACAAACATAGTTAAGGAGAGAATTCCACAGTCAGCTATTCTTCGGACTTTGCTCAGCACAGAAATTGGCCAAAAAGCCATAAGTGCTTCCCTAGAAGATCATAATAACTAGGCAGGCTCATATGGAAGCCAGCAATTTTCCACAGTGGCTTTGGGCTTTAAGGGGCATAAATAACGCTTTGAATTAAACTGAGAAATGGAATGTATGTCACTGTAGTTATTTTAATAATGGAGTAACATGATCCTCAAAGACATTTCCAGTTAACAATCTGGCTGCTACATTCTGCACCAATTGTAAATTTCCAGATACTTTTTAGAGCAAATTGTGCACAGTGTACATTTCAATTACCCAACCCAGGTGTACATTAAGATATGAATCACTGTGATCAGATCAGACATCTCTGGAAAAATACACATGCTCCCATCTAAATTGGGCACAGGTATTTCCAACCATAGCCAGCATCTCTGAATACTACAGCATAGCTAATCTGGTGCCATCTAGATAAATGGATCATTACCTCTGATTGTGAATTGTGAGAATTGGTCCAACATATCTAGTGGATACCAGACTGGGGAAGGCTGGCAAAACATTCAAGGCCAGTTTCCACCATAATAGAGTGGACTGAGATTCCATTATGCTCACATCTTAACTTATATCCATATATTCTCTGAAGCCAATTGATGCGCAATGTGTCCAAAATCCAATTCAACCAGATGATTCAAATCATCAAAAGATGTCAAATATTAAAAGGCTATCTAGTGTTCATAACAGGTCCAAATAAAACTATAATTAAAGACAAAATAAATTAAAAGACAGGTGTGCACATACCTAGCATGGAAAAAAATCATGCATTTTCTTATGTCCTGCTATCCATCCATGAGTGCACCACTGACAAGTAGCAGTCAATCATTTCCCACCCATTTTCATTATGAAAGAAGACATATAGTAAAGGTCACATAACTTATACATAGTTGATCACTTTTTTGTAAAAGATAAATCTATCAAAGAGGAAAAATAAGCTCAAACTGCCCTCTTGAAAATGCACTGTCTGGTCACCATCCAACTGCCCTGCAGATCTCTAATGCTTTTTTTCTTTTAAGATTTTCACTCCAAGGTATGAGAAGATGTAAAATCAGAAATTGATGTCAAATTTGAAACGATTTGCCATTATTAAATGCAGGGTATTGTAGCAGCCTGTTATTAACGGTATAGTTTTTAGTGAAAAAACAATTGCTTCATATTTATAGAGTTGTCAAATATGCCTGACCTTGTGGTCAGCAAAACTTCACCTGCTGAATTATTTTGCACATACTCTGGTATTTAAAACCCCCAGCAGTTTACAGAGGTAGTCACCTGTTTAAATTCTCACACTGAAAGAGAACTTTCAAGTGGTCAACCTTAACTTGATCACATTCTTATATTTTGACTATGAAATATAGTAACTTTATTTCTTTCGCACATTAGCTTTCAGTAGTTTCTATTCCTAATAGCTTTGATTCTCAACATGTTAACCTAGATAATTCCTCAACTCAGCATAAACTTACATAAGGTATATCATTTTTTCAGTCCACAATGTAGATAATGTCAGAGGAAGTTTTTTCTGGAATGGGGCTGTAAGCTTGTTTGATTTCTGTATATCAGCCGTAAAGAGAAGTTTAAGATAATCCCTAAAGGAGATGGAATTCATCTTACCTCTTCCAGTTTCTCCACACGACCCACAAGTTTTGTTGTAACAGAATGCAGTTTTAGCAAGTCTAAGCCATAGAAAGCATTTTCTAGCATCTCAATGACAGCTGCAAGCTGCAAAACAGATAATAATGCTATGATGATGTAACAGTTATATACTTTATATTTGCTTTCCATTAATTAGCTCACTTTGCATACAGTTTTGATGAAAGCAGTAAATGTAATAGCTCAACTGTGATAGTCACTGGACAAGTAACCATAACTTAATCTAACCTGTTGCAGTGGATCTGAGGATCTAAGCAACTGATATATAAACACCAGTAAAGAAACAATATTATTTATTTCAAATGTCTAACAGTAATATATGATCCATAACATAAAACTCACATTTCTTGCTTTTCACATAGAATATTTCTATCCGTTATCTATCACAGCACCACTCTGCTGCTACTGCTTCAGTGCTACCGCACTGCCACAGTCAGTCATGGTCACACAGTCGTCCTTTCCAAAGCTCCCTGCCAGTTTTCCATAAAGTCTTTGTTTGTGGAAGATGACAGGGAGCATTGGCAATGGGGAAGGGTTGTAAATTGCTTAAGTAAGTCTTCTCCACTCGTGCAACTTCCCCAGCCCCTCTTCACTTGTACTGTGCCAGCTACTCATGGTTCCCAGCGCACCTTGCCTGATCTGTGCTGCACCTCTCGCATACTCCAGTACTCTTCCTGATCACATTGCAATCCTGAATGCCTTCCCTAACCCACATAGCAACTTTTGCATACCCCCACACACCCTTCTTGACCCATACTGCAACCCCATGTGACTTTCCTGACCTGTGTGGGACCCCTCACATATCTCTGTGCACCCTCCCTGACCTGCACGGCATCTCTTGCACATTCCCGCAAACCATTCTCAACCCACACCGCATCCTCTGCACATGATTTTACACACTTAAAAAATACAGGAGGAGTACATTTCTGTGATTTTGCTTAATACATACTTGATCACAGAGAGAGAGAGAGAGAGAGAGAGAGAAACTGACTCCATAGGAAGATTGGAACTATAAATTATTGACATCTATACAACTGAAATTGAAAGATAAAATATTTTACCTTTCCTCCCTTTTATAACCTTCTGAGTCAATGAGAAGTTCCTTCCTAGTATTAACTCCTCTGCCAGAGTTCAACAAATGGTTCTGCCCTTGTTGTTTCTATGATGGTTTCAGAATAACCCCTTTAGGGCCATTTCCATGGCTCTCTCCTTCCATCTCACAATTCTGATCTGGTTGAGCATATCTGCATCTTGTTTTCCAGATTTTTAATTAGTTTTGATTAGTCCAATTTATTCTAAAACTCTTGGCTTTGTACATAATTCATATATTAATCTTCTAGTCTTATAATTGGCTGTACTCTTTCCAATGAAGATTTTCAATGAAGATTTGATCCAGCTATGACAATTTAAATTTTCAAAATCAGAAAATATTGCACAGTAACTTTTCTTGTATTCCAACAATATTTGGAGAACAATAAGAGGCTCTTTTATGCTCATGAAGTTTACACAACAGCTGGAAAACATTATATTAAAAGAAGAACAAGCTCTTCTTTGCCACCTCCACCAATTCCTTCTTTAGGCTAGACAAATTAATAATAATAAAGATATTAAATGACATTGAGAAGTGTTGGTGATAAATTACTTTGAACTGGGTTTGGCAGAAGCACATCCTGAATGGCCTAGTTCTGAGAGTTCTCAGCTTGAATATAGAGCCAAGGATGTTTGCATAACCAACCCTCCTTCAAAAGGAGTCTTTTGAATTGGCCCATTGAAAATTGAAGGAGGCAATCTGAAAAGTACAGCTGAACAAAAATAAAAGGTTGCCAGCTATATGTAATATTGCGTTTGAAACAGCTGCTTTGGTTGCCTTTTCTTTTCTAGCCATGATTGAATGTACCAGATTCAAAGCTCTAAACAACTTGGGAACCAGGATTTAAAGGACAATACATTCCCAAACTGGTAGAATAAAGAAACCCTTGTCATCTTTCCACCTTCCGAGGAAGTATGTGTTGTGAATTACGGTGTGTGAAAAAATTACAGACGCATCACCTTATTCTTAACAATACACAAAGCTCACCTTTCAATAACCTAAGAGTGCTCTCACTACTGGAAAGGCACGAAACTGTGAGACCAGTACAGTCAAATAAAGGGATAATGGCAGGGAGAAGTAAAGTGGTATTTTAAGGAGCACAATGTCGTTCAGGAAAAGCTCATAGCAACACAGCAGAGTACCTGCTCCACATGCAGAGGCTCCAGATTCAGTCATTGCTGAATCTTGACCAGTAAAGGCCTCTCCCTTGGACTTGAGAAAATTGTTTTCAAGCAGAGAATGGATAAAATTGGTAGGATCAGCAAAAGGTAGGTGAAAAAAAAGAGAAATGCAGAGTTTATGAGAAAGTTTGAAGGCAGATTAAAAAAAATCCTGAAAGAAAAGTCACTGTGAATCTTTTTGGTCTATCTCCTAATTCTGAATTCAAAACACATGTTCTGTGCACAGAATGATACTACTACTTACACACACACCACTTTTCATGCTTTATTACCAGGGGAAGGCAGACCACTAATATCAGTGGAAGATTCAAATCAAGAACAACTTTATTCATAGTTCAGGATAATCACTATGCCATATGTGGTACCATAAAATCAAAGCATCTCCACTGTCACGCTGAAAAGTTTTTGAACCAAGTGGCTATTTAATTATATAATTTCAAGTAATACATGCTGATTTCACAAGTCACTGTAGGATGTAACAAGCCGCTATCCCAGCACAGATTCTCCAGTGTGCCGTTCTTCTGGTGTGTAAAGATTATAATTCAGTTGTGACCCTCTCAATCATCCCTAACATGAAAGTGTAATAGTCATACATTGTAAATGTATTGCTTTGAACCCTTGCAAAAGCAATTACTACTGCTGCTGCAACTTTTTGTTCAATCTGTACAGTCTAAAATCAAATTGCATAATATACTGACCAGACAAGAAAAGTACCATACTTTAAAATCCCCTGATCTACTACGGCAACAACAGCTTAGTGCAATCATTTTGCTTGCTCAAAATGCCTTTTGTTTCACATAGTTCGAAGGTTTAGGAGGAGATTAGCAATGCTAGACTAGCATTTTAGCAACAGATACACTTATTGATTTGAAATTTCCAGAAATTTCCAGGAAGAAACAGATACTTCTCAACACTCCAAACTCCAATATTCTTAAACTCAATTTTTTGTACTTAAGTCCCTTGAATGCCAATGCAATCTACTACCAAGTTTAAAAAAAGGGCTCAATGGTGGTATTCCAGTTCTAAACGTGTAATGTAAGGAGCCAATATTTTTGCCAGATGCTTTTCATTTAAATGAAACAGTCTTCCAAGTAATGTATTTAAAACTAACTGGACTTCTACAAACACAGGAAAGAAAGAATGTGTTGCTGAGTGAGGCTGATTATAATGCATCTAACAGCCTGTGTCCATAACTGGCTATCTAAAGAAGATTTCTAAATTCTACTCCAGGTTCCCAAAGGCCAAAATACTGCACTGGCAACCTGAAAGGCAGCTACTATTGCCAATCTTCCTTTGAATGGACCTAAACCTTCCAGAGTTTGCTTTCTTTTCATCCAAGTAATCATGAGTTCCACCTTCTGGCCAATGCCTCTAAGTGTGCTTAGGGTGATTAGAATAGGGTGATTCCCATTTTCATTTGAGAAGTCTTTTCTCTTTGGATAGCTTCTTGTTTTGCTGTGACTACAGTATATAGGCCAGACATGGGCAAACTACAGCCCGCGGGCCACATCCGTCCCGTTGGGCTTTTTAATCCGGCCCGCCAAACTAGTTACTAGCAGGAACCCTGCAGTCTTGAGGAAGACCCGTTATTAAATTAATAAATTTGGAAAACATTTTTTCCAATAAACTAAGTACAATGGTGTTTTGCTGC
>JAEANM010001211.1:0-29154 GCA_017656035.1 Myanophis thanlyinensis
ACTCAACTGTTAGTTTTACATTCCTAACACCTCCCTCCTTCCCTGTCCTCCTTCCTTCCCCTTCATTCCTTCCTTTTCTTCCTTCCTCACAACAGTTCATTTAGTGACTGTTCAAATGGCACAGAAAGTTATTTATGACCATTTTTCACACTTATAACCTTTGCAGCATCTCCAGGGTCAGATGATCAAAATTCAGACAGTTGGCAATTGACTCATATTTATGACAGTTGCAGTGTCCCAGGATCAGGTGATCGCCTTTTTGCGACTTCCTCATGAGCAATGGGGAAATCAAATTCCCTTTACAACCATGTTACTAACAACTGCAAAACTCACTTAACAGATGTCTCATTTAGCAACATGCATTTTGGACTCTGGTGGTGTTGGCAAAAGACTATGTGCATTTAGAAAAGTGGGGAGGTTAGAAGAAGAAAAACATGTTTTCTGGAGGAGGGCAAGGAAAGCGAGCCAACAGATAAAAGTTCAATAGCAGAGGCAGGATAGGAAGTGTATTGCTGCCTTGAGCCTTAGCGTTGGAAAAGAGAGTATCACAGACAGAAAAGAAAATAAATCAGCGGATCACAGGACAAATCAACTCGAATCTCTTCGCTGGAGGCCAAATGATGAAAATAAAGTTATTCTACTTCAGACACATTATGCAAAGACTTAGCTGGCAGGGGAAAGTCCTAATGAAAGGTGGGAGGCAAGAAAAGAGGAGGACTCACCAGCAGCAAGATTGATGGATTCAGGCATTCAAGTGATGAGTGTAGTACTCTGTGGACTGGCATCGGTCGTTGGTGTGTCAGAAACCGAGCAAACAAGAGAAGCCCCATCGACGGGATGCAGACAGCACACAAAACCAAAAAAAATTCCCCTCTGGTCCATGGAAAAACATCTTCACAGAACCAGTCCTTGGTGCCCAAAAGATTGGGGGCCACTGCACTACTGGAAGACCAGGTCAGGGACAGATCATCATGGAGAAAATCTAGGTGGTTGCTGAAAATGTCTTAATGGCACTTACAATAATCAAATCTAGAGCCATTAGTAAGAGCATCAAGTGAAGCAGTAGAAAAGAAAAATTGGTGGTCCAGGCACAGGAAGGGGAAAAGCAGCTTCAGTTGTTGTAGAGCAGGGGTTTCAAACTGGCGGCTTCTGGACCGGATGTGCCACACGCCGGCCATGTCCATCCCAGCTCCGTGAAGGTGAGTTTGACACCTATGTTGTAGACAAAATGAAAATTACTATAAAACAAGTAGTAGATTTGAAGGGGAAGAAAAATCAGAAAGAGTACTTGTATTCATGTTCTCATCAAAGGATTTCCCTTGGAGGTGTTAAATAGTCACACAAAAAATATAGAATAAGGTCTATAAAGAATAGAAAAATGAAGGAGCTGGTGATAAAGTGGAGGAGTATGAAATGATAGTCAAATGGTACAAATTTGGCAGATCTGTTTCTGAAGACAACTTGGTTAGTAAAAAGTACATTGAAGCTATGGATTGTGTGTGTTCAAAAATAAATGAATCTATAAAGTACAGGAAAGGGATTGGTTGAATTTTAAAAATACAATGTAATTATTGATACAGTGTCAAAACGCTGACCTTTTTATTCCTTCAATCAAGGATAGAAATTATCCAAAGTCTAAGTGCATTTTTTTGATACCGTTGATAATAGCCATATTGCTTCTTCATTTTCATCAGTTATTATTTCTTCTTTATTTGCAGGACTTCATTGATTTAACATTGTCCAAAACCCAGCGAAAGACTCCTACGGTCATTCACAAGCATTATCAAATTCACAGAATTCGTCATTTCTACATGAGAAAAGTAAAATATACCCAACAAAATTACCATGACAGGCTTACTCAAATAATTATGGATTTCCCAAAGCTTGATGTAAGTGACTTTGCAGCTGAAACGTGTGTTCATTATGTAAATTTATTTATAGCTTTTTCTTGGAGAAAGTTTGTATACAGGTAGTCCTTAGGTTACAACAGTTCATTTAGTGACTGTTCACAGTTACAACGGCACTGAAAAAAGTGACTTGTGATCATTTATCACACCACCATTGTAGCATAACCATAGTTGTGATCAAAATTCAGACATTTGACAAATGACTCATTTATGATGGTCGCAGGGTCTCAGGGTGATGTTATCCCCTTTTCTAACCTGATAAGCAAAGCCAATACGGAAGCCAGATTCACTTAACAACTGCAAAAATTTATTTAACAACTGTGGCAAGAAATGGGGCAAAACTCATTTAACAAATATTTCGCTTAGCAACAGAAATTGGCTCAATTGTTGTCATAAGTTGAGGACTACTTGTATTTTAGAAATATAGGGACTATGGTGCTAAAACATTTCTACTATAAAATAATTAGGAATTGAGATTGAGGAGAAGGAATCTTAAACTTTATGATGGGAGGGTGGGAATAAACAGTTCGGTATTTAGTAGACATCAATGGATCTTTTTTAATGGAAATGTTAAAATGCTCTATGGATGCTATTAATTTTTCACGGTACTTACAAAGGACTGACAGTGATTGGATTCTGGTATTCTCTGAAAATATAGCCACACTGTACTTGTGCTAGTCCTAGAAAACCAAATAATAATGCATTAATTTGTCATTCCTGAAACTTGTATATTACTAGATAATCTTGATGTGAATCTGGATTGATTGATATACTTTTTTTAAAAACAGCTTCTGCCCATTAGTTACTTTTTGAGCTTTCCCTACAGGGATATAAATTTTCCTTGGGTTCATAAAATTAGCTTTGAATTCCTTCAAATCCTGGTCCTGAAGACCAAGTCCTTGATATCTGGTTATTCTAATGGGCTTGGGGTGGGAAATTGTTATAACAAGGGTGCCTATTATAATATATAGGAATGTTTGTTTATTTCTTTGTCACACATTTATTGTAATTGTCATACTTTTTGCTTTTTTATATAGCTTTTAATCCTGGAGAAGGTTTTACTCTAAATCCCTATAGATTACAGCAGGAGTCCCTAACCATGCCCGCTGTGGTCCGCAGAAAAATCTCTCTGCACGGATCTGATCCCTGTTAACCAAAAGATTGGGGACGCTGGATTAGAGTGTTAATACATGCCTA
Source organism: Myanophis thanlyinensis (assembly GCA_017656035.1). Classification (NCBI taxonomy): domain Eukaryota; kingdom Metazoa; phylum Chordata; class Lepidosauria; order Squamata; family Homalopsidae; genus Myanophis; species Myanophis thanlyinensis. The sequence continues at coordinate 3,105 of JAEANM010001211.1, forward strand.
CAGAATCTAATTAAATGTTAAATGGAATTGTGAATGTTTTATTAAGTTATTTTACAAATATATTACCAATTGATTCTCTATTTTTGCTGATTTCAGGATATCCATCCCTTTTATGCAGATTTGATGAATGTACTCTACGATAAAGATCATTACAAGCTAGCTTTGGGGCAAATAAATATTGCCAAAAATCTGATTGACAAGTAAGAGAGTTTCACTGTGCACATACTTATTAGGTGTTTTTTTTATGTCCTATCTTACTTCTGGAAGATCACCTGATTTACGTAGAGCCAGTTTATTTTCATAGCAATAATTCTGTGCAGCCGGGAGGGAGAGATTGGCTTGATGTCACCTAATAAATTTGATACTCAGTTGGAGATAGGCTTTGACTTTGGCCTCTTGCAGTTTCAACACATATACTAAACAACGGTTTGCTGAATTACGACTTGCTGACTAAAAAGTAATTGACAATCTTTGTTTACAATCTAAGCAGTGTTTCTCCACCTTAGCAATTTTTGCACATCTTAAAGTTGCTACATTATGATTTATTGTGACAGATGAACTGAGTTTTAATACTCTGTTCTAGCTATCATTCTTCGTTCCTTCTACCCCTTGCCCTGATAGTATGCTATCAAGTGAAATAAAATTGTAACAAAATTAAAACATTCGCCTAGTTAATAGAATATAGATTTGATACCTGGTTTTGTGACTTAGCGTTGCCAAAGATTACGTGCGTCTGATGAAATATGGGGATTCCCTCTATCGATGCAAACAGTTGAAACGTGCAGCCTTGGGGCGGATGTGTACCATAATCAAAAGACAGAAGCAGAGCCTGGAATATTTAGAGCAAGGTATGTCAAGTTATAGAAATTCACTATTCATTTATTAAACGAATTTATATATTGTTGTCTCAAGTCCCACATAGATGGCTCTGGGCAGCTTGCAACATTTAAAAATTCACCACTGATCCCATCCCCCTCATGGCAGCAACAACACAAATCAACTGCTTGATTGGCTCCATCTCCATTTGTGGTCCCTAGGCTCCCTGTCAAAAACATGTTTTTAGGGCTTTTTGGAAAAGCAAAAGTGGGGCGCCCAACCATGCCTTGCGGGGAATGATGTTCCATAGAGAAGAGGCCACCACCAAAAAGGCCCTTTTTCATGGTCCCATCAGATGTAGATTCCTAATCGATGGCTATGGGTCCCTTCTCTCCTAGTGGGATCAAGAAAAAGAGTGGGGGCTTCTTCCCTATGGAACATCATCATCTCCCATAGCTCCCATAGTGACATTCTTTCTGGAGGCTCTGAAGACATGGTTCTGCCACTGGGCCTTGATATACCCACCGACAAGTGGTTTGTCTGTTTGTCTGATTGTTGTTGCTGGGAGTTGAGGAGTTATTTGCTTTTTGTATTGAGCTTTAAGCTGCCCAGCGGTCCTTCAAATATGAAATGAGACAACTGAATGCATTTGAGTAGGTTACCCTTAACAGGTCAAGTTGCTAAAGTGTAATTCAAAATCATAATGAATGAATGACTAATCTAATGGATAAATTAATACAATGTGCTACCCCCGTGATGGCGAACCTATGGCACGGGTTCTACAGTTGGCATGCAGAGCCGTCTTGTTGGGCACACAATTTGTTGGCCAACTTACCTCCAGCTGAGCCTGCACATGCAGTTGCACATGCATGCATGTGCAATTGCAGAGACCCAGCTGGTCTTCGGAGCTCTTCTGCACATGAACACGGGATTGCTCATGTGCGTGAGTGCCTGCACACAGAGCATATGCATTGCACATGGAAAAGCATGCATATGCAGATGTATGGTTGCATGTGCAGTGCACTTGGAGGAGCCGCTGATGGCACGCACAAAGCACATACCTTTCGGCACTCAGTAAGTAAAAGGTTCGCCACCCTGCTACCCCAAAGTCAGATTACAATATTATCTATCTAAACAATACTTTTGTGTCCTTGTTGAAAATTTCAGTGCGACAGCATTTATCACGATTGCCAACCATTGATCCTAACACACGAACTCTCCTGTTGTGTGGGTACCCCAACGTTGGAAAATCAAGTTTCATAAATAAGGTTTGTGGATATGCCTTGCATCAGGATCACACTAAATCAGTAAAAATAATAAATTAGTAGTAATAATAAACACTGAGTAAGACTGGCACTGTATTTAAAATTGTAGGCTTAGTTAAATTGAGAATGGTCCTGTTGATGTATCTTTTCCTTTTCCTGTGAGAAAATATGAGTTAGTATTCGTTAACATGATAATAGCTTTCCATCTTGCCTTTCTGTAAGATACAGTCTTACAAGATTGTAAGAAAATACATCTCCATTTTCCTGTCTTCAGATAAAAAACATTTCACCCCAGTTTAAAACATTTATTGTGAGTATTGTGCAGGATTCTAATTGATAGTTGGGATTCAGAACAGGAATTGTTTCATAAATGACACCCTTTTTTGTTTTAGGTAACAAGAGCTGATGTAGATGTGCAGCCATATGCATTTACCACAAAATCTCTGTTTGTGGGACACATGGATTACAAGTATTTGCGTTGGCAGGTAAAAACTATGTCTTGGTTAAATCAGTTAATTGTTCTTATTTAAGGGAGCATATATATTTCTTTGTCTTATAAAGTCAAGTTTTTGAATATTTGCTCAGCCTTTAAATTATTGTTACTATTTATTTGTTATTGATTTTCATGTATTCCAGATGGAAACTTGAAACGGGTCATAAGTATTTTTGGAGGAACTTCAAATGTTCATTAAATGACCAGATATAAGTCAATGCTTACCTGTATTTGTACAGACAGTCCTCAGCATACAACCACAATTGAACCTAAATTTTCCATTGCTAAGCGAGACAGTTTTTAACTGAATTTTGCTCCATTTTACAACCTTTCTTGCCACAATTAAGTGAATCTGACTTTGACTTGCTTGTTGGAAGGTTGCAAAAGGTGATCACATGACTCCCAGATGCTACAACCGACATAAATACGGTTGCTAAGCATCCAAAACCTGATCATATAAATTTGGGGATGCTGCAACGGTTGTTAAGTGAAAAATAGTCATAAGTCACTTTTTTCAGTGCTGTTGTAGCTTCGAATGGTCATTAAATGAATTTTTGTAAGTCAAGGTCTATCTGTATTGTAAATCAGCAGTATCCAACCTTTTGGGCACCAGGTACTGGTTCCACAGAGAGAGGTTTTTCCATGGACTGGAAGAGTCATGGTTTTATGTGGTGCCTGCATCCCACGGATGGGACTTCACTTGTTTCCACGGCCTGGTTTCTGGCATGCTGTGGCCAGTCCATAAACCTGGGGTTGGGAACCCCTATTGTAAATCACATTGTTAATGCCTACTTTCATTTGAGGTAGTTTCTCAGATGGGGCTCTCTATTCTACCTTGTTCTTGACTTTTTGTTTGTTGGACCAGCTCTCTTAATTTTTGTCTGTTTCATTGCAGGTCATAGATACTCCTGGTATTTTGGATCATCCTTTGGAAGACAGAAACACCATCGAGATGCAGGCGATAACCGCACTTGCCCATCTCCGGTCTGCTGTGCTCTATGTCATGGATATATCAGAACAGTGTGGCCATAGCTTGGAAGAACAGCTGGCACTTTTTGAGAATATTAAGCCATTGTTTGCCAACAAGGTGCCTGGGATTTTATCCCTTTATGTTTTAAAAACATCATGTTTTGTGTTAGAAAAAAACCAAGCTGGCTTATTCAATGTATGGTTTTCTTTCTCTCTCTTACTTTAGCCTCTAATTATTGTAGCCAATAAATGTGATGTGAAAAGGATTTCTGAACTTTCAGAAGAAAATCAGGTGAGTAGTTTTCAGAAATGATAATTGCACAAATGCATGCTTATATCTTGGTTGGCTATCCTCTTCCTCTTCTCCCCCTTCCATTTTTTTCTTCTTTGGTGGCTTGAGTGCCTTACTCCCAATCTTTGAGGTCTACACAAGATCTCAGAGTTCTGGTGGTCTGCCATGCTGGATTCTTAAGGTATCTTTGTATTACATTTTTTAAAACAGCGGATATCATTTCCGTTCACAATTACTATTGCAGTCTAGACATCAGTCACTCAATATCTACTTTTGTAGCCAAGCAGTCTCTTCATTGCATTTTGCCAAATGAATTTGTTTATCTATCATTTTTCAGAAAATATTTGCTGAATTAGAAACTGATGGACTTCCTGTGATCGAGACAAGCACCATGACAGAAGAAGGTGTTATTCAGGTTAAAACTGAAGTGAGTGAATGTGTGCAAATTAAATATCTACATTTGGTTAAATCTCCTGCTTATCTAAGGACTGTTTGGCAGCTTGCATTAAAACATTACATTAAGGTTTTAAGGTTTTATTTGATTTATATACCGCCCCCTCTCCCTAGGGACTCGGGGCAGTGCACAGCCAATAAAAACATAGATACAATAACAATTTAAAAACCTATGAAAATAATTAAATAAAGGCTGTCCCATTAATATTATCATTATAGTTAAAAATTCAGTTAATAGAAACACGAAAACAATTTTTGCTTGGACTTTGCACTGACGTAAAATCCTCTGGTTTGCAGGAGATGCTAATGTCAGTTTTCTCTTTTGCTTTTGGTTGTTTGGGCAACTACACTGATTTTTTTAATGATCTTGTATGATGTGGGTGGTTGAACTTCCCCATAGCATTGTATATAATCAAAAAATCTTTTTTAAAAAATTAGATATCCTCCATTTGTCAATTCCTGGAAATTGCTTGCAGCAATTCACCACCAGTCTCCAGTATGGGAAAAAGTATTTTTCTTCATCTGGTCAATATGGAAAGTATGGGTAGTCCTTCTTATGACCACAATAGAGCCCAAAATTTCAAGCCCACAATACAGCCCAAAATTTCTGTAGCTAAGGGAGACAAAAAGTGATTTTTGCTCCATTGTACAACCTTCCTTGCTGCAGTTGTTAAAGTGAATTATTTCAGTTGCTAAGTTAGTAACATGATTGTTAAGTCAATCTGGCTTCCCCATTGACTTCGGTTGCCAGAAGGTCTCAAAAGGTGATCCCTGAATACTGCAATGGTCATAAACATGAGTCAGTTGCCAAGTATCTAAATTTTGATCACATGATCATGGGGATGCTGCTATGCTTGTGTGAAAAATGGTCATAAGTCACTTTTTTCAGGGCCATTGTTGCTTCAAACAGTCACTAATGAACTGTTATAAGTCGAGGACTACCTGTAGTTAGCCTTGTGATTTGGCTGCTGCAAGGGGATGCGATTACACCCTTTTCTAAGCTCTTGCCTTACTGTTGTTGGTTTTTTTTTTTTTTTTCTGATCAGGTTCTAAATTACACTTCCTGAAGTTGAGAAATTCTTTTCCTCAAACTGAGATTGGTCTTGTCACAGGATCATGTGATATTGTAAGGAGCCATTTATCCGAAAGGTGCTTTTTTTTTCAAGAGGCAACTGGACTTTCTTGTTTTTCTTTGGAGACATTTCAGTTCTCATCCAAAAAAGCTTCTAAGAAGCTGAAGAAGCTTCTTGGATGAGAAGCGAAACGTCTTCAAAGAAAAACCAGAAAGTCCAGTTGCCTCTTGGAAAAAAAAAGCACCTTTGGGACAACCGTGACCTGGAGGACTGAGAATCTCCAAAGACAAGGAGCCAAGTTCAGGCTTCTTTGCAAGAGTTGTTAATCAGACTCTGCAGTTGTTTAGCAAACCCATTGATGGCTGTAGGGTGTTCTTTTCCAAAAACTGGAAGTCAAACCAGTTTGTAGAAAATATATATATATATATCATAAATTGCAGTCACATGGCCATGGAATGCTTCAAACAGCCATAAATGTGGTCTGGTTGACAAGTGTCTCAAATGAGATCATGTGATTGCAAAGAGGGCAAAGATCATAATTTTAGCATTGGGTTGTAAGTCGCTTTTGGGGGGAAGGTTTCTACAGTTAACTCAATCGCTATGCCCTTGGTTGTAAGTTGAGGATTATCTGTATGTCTGCATCAGTGTTAATGCTTTCCTAGGTTCAATATTTCTTGAATTAATATTTTGTTATTATTTTCAGGCATGTGACAGATTGCTCGCCCATCGCGTTGGCACCAAAATGAAAGGAAACAAAGTGAATGATGTTCTGAATAGGCTACATTTAGCTCTTCCAACAAAAAGGGACAACAAGGTGTGTGTGTGTGTGTGTGTGAACGCGCGCACATGCGTGCGTGCGTGGAGAGAGAGAGAGAGATTGCATCTCATTGCTTCTATTGCAGACATATATATCCACCAGCTTTTCCAAATTTGTGCCCTCCAGATATATTCAGACCATATTTGGCAGAATTTCCTGCAAGAGTTTCCAGTTAAATACATATGAAAGACGTTAGGATTAATGGATCTTTTTTTGTAGTTTGGGGGGGGGGGGGAAATAACATTGAAGATTTGTCAGCTTACAGACTGAAAGAAAAGGAGGAGGAAGTTGTTCTACTCAGTAACCTAGTACATTGGTCCCCAAACTTTCTGGCTCTGGATTAGCAGGGGCAGTTGGTGGATGGTGTTGGAGAGAATGGCCACCTCTTGCACAAACAGAGCTTTGTGTGCTCGCCTGCTACTTAGGCAGCTCAGTTCCCAGTGGGACATGACTGAAGGGTTGGGAACCCATGAACTAGTACATACATAAAAAGGAACTTCTTCAGTTCACTTTGGGTTTCATTCCTGCTTCTTAGGAAAGGCCTCCTTTTATTCCGGAAGGAGCCTTGATGCGGAAGAAGCACATGGAAGTTGATGGCCCAAAAAAGAAATTGGTAAGCATTTTATGAAAGATTTCCACACTTTAGGGGTATAAAAGAAATAATAATAATAATAATAATGTAATTTATGTTGCACTTCTATTATTTTTTTATAAACAACTCAAGGCAGAAAAAATACCTATTGTCTTTTTCCACCTCCAGTTTACCCCACAACAACCCTGTGAGATAAGTTGGTTGAGAGAGACAGAATGACTGGCTCAAAGTCATCCAGCCTTAGGCTTCCATGCCTAAGGCAGGACTACAACTCAGTCTCCTGATGATTGGCCCAAAATTAGCCAGCTGGCTTTCATGCTTAAAGTGGGAACTAGAACTCACAGTCCCCCAGTTACTAGCCTGATGCCATAACCACTAGGCCAGGGGTGTCAAACTCAAGGTCCGAGGGCCGGATCTGGCCACACGGGGTGCTTAGATCTGGCCTGTGGGGCTGCCCTGGAAACAGCAAAGGACTGGCCCGTTGTGTCTCTGCCACTGAAAATGGAGCTCTGGATGGCCATGGGCAGCCTTCCCAAGCTCCATTTTCTCTGGGCAGAGGGTTGCAGGAGGCTGTTGTAGGAAAAAATGGTGCTTAGGAGCCCATTTTTGCTGGTGGAGTGCTTGGGCCACCACAGGTGACACAAGTGATGTTGAGTTGGCCACGCCCACCCCAGTCCCTTTGAGGTTAAACACAACCCTTATGCAGCCCTCAATGAAATCGAATTTGACACTCCTGGACTAGACCAATTTGTCTCTTTGGGTGACCTATTTTGTGATTTTGTTAAATTTATAAAAAATTCTTCAACTGATGGTGCATCTTTGTTGCAGGAGAAAGACGTGGAAATGGAAATGGGGGATGAATATATATTGGATCTTAAAAGTAAGTCAACTTACCTTTCTATTTAGAAATGCATCTGGATTTAGGCTGCAGTTTTTACACAACAGATTGCTCTGTCAGATTATTTTGTTTTTATAAATAACTAAAGCAGAAACACATTAAAAAAAAACACCATACAGGTTATGTATGAAAAGCCTCATAATTTCTAGGCCTACATTTTTCCCCCTGTATTGGTAAAATCCATTCCCTTTTCAAATTCTGTTAAGAATAGTACCAGGTTATAGATAGGAATAGCTTCTGATTAACGGAGAATTCTATTCTATGGGTATTTATAGACTATATACAGTTCAAGCATATATTTCAAATCTATACTTTTATCTAATTTTGATATACTTCAGAATTTAAGGAATGTTGTCATTTAAAACAAACAAGTTTAAGAGATCCATTATTTGTAACTTACTACCGGCATGTAATTTATTATTTTAGGATGGTTTTTCTTAATAAGGCTATATCTACTGAATAAAATTGCTGGAGTTTTAGAATTGTACAAATAAAACTCCTTTTCTCCTTGCTTTAGAATATTGGGATCTGATGAATCCATCTGAAAAATATGATGTGATACCTGAGATTTGGGAAGGTCATAACATAGCTGATTATATTGATCCAGATATCATGAAAGTAAGTATTAAACTACTGATGATATACTAGATGAAACAAAATGTACATTAGCAATATTGACTATACACACTATACGCACAAGTTTCTTATTTTTCTCTATGGTGTTGTGCAAATGGTTTCAAAATCAAAATTTTCTCTTTCCAGTTCTGCTTTATGCTCAAAATGCATTGTATAATCACTTTGAGACAGTTGTGAGCTCAAACCAGTAAAGGTAGTCCTTAACTTACAAGTTCATTTAGTGACAGTTCAGAGTTATGATGAGACTGGAAAAAGTGACTCATCACCATTTCTTACACTTACGACCATTGCAGAATCCCCATGGAAATTCAGGGTTTTGGCAGCTGACTCATATTTATGACAGTTACAGTATCTCTGAATCACGTGATCATCTTTTGCAGCCTTCTGACAAGCAAAGTCAGTGGGGAAATTAGATTCATTTAACAACCGTGTTATTAACAACTGAAGTGATTCACTTAACAATTGTGGCAAGAAATATCATAAAATACGCACTTAATACATGTTTCGCTTAGCATCAGTGCCTGCAATAGGGCCTCAGTGGCACAGTGATTAGAGTGCAGTACTGCAGGCTATTTTTGCTGGCTTTCAGCTGCCTGCAGTTTGATTGTTCAAATTCCACCAGGCTCAAGGTGGACTCAGCCTTCCATCCTTCCAAGGTGGCTAAAATAAGGACCCAGATTGTTGGGGGCAATATGCTGATTCCGTAAACCGCTTAGAGAGGGCTGTAAAGCATTATAAAGTGGTATATAAGTCTAAATGCTATTGCTATCAGAAATTTTGGGCCCAATTGTGGTCGTATGTTGAAGACTTATCAAAATTTGAAACAGCTATGCAATTTAATCTAGGCCAAAATTGTTTATATTGCCACATAGACAGTCCTTATATGTGAAATAAAACCCCTTTGGCTTTCTAGCTTGGCACAGGAAGCAAGAATTTGTGTGGATTGTCTGAAGGGCAATGGTGGCCCATAAGAAAATACACAACAGAAATCAATTTCTAATCTATTGAGTGTGGCATCTCTCTAGAAATTGGAACAACTGGAGAAAGAAGAGGAGCTAAAGGAAACAGCTGGAGAATATGATAGTGATTCAGAAAGCGAAGATGAGGAAATGATGGGAATCAGGCAGTTGGCACAACAAATTCGTGAGAAGAAGCAACTGAAGATCCTGGAATCGAAGGAGAAGAACATACATGGGCCCAGGATGCCTAGAACAGCTAAGAAGGCAAGTATAAAAAATATTTGGGTGAGAATTTGGTGGGATGTGAGTGTGGTTGTCTTGGGCAGAAGGAAATTGGACTGGGAAAGAAATAAGGGACTCCAGCAGATACAGGGAGAACAACAGTTCATTTAGTAACTATTCAGAGTTACAACGGCACTGAAAATAGTGACTTACAAACATTCTTCACTCTTATGACCCAGTAGTCATGTGATTTACATTCAGATGCTTGATAACTGATTCACATTTATGACAGTCGTAGTGTTCAGGAGCCATTTTACGACCTTCTGATAGGCAAAGTCAATGGAGACCCAAATTCGCTTAACAGCCAGTTACTAATTTGAGAACTGCAGTGATTTCACTTAACAAATAGAGCAAGAAAAGTCGTAAAATGGGATAAATTTCACTTAATAGTTTTTCACTTAATAACTTAAATTTGGGGTCCTAAATTGAGGACTACCTCTACCTCAAAAGTGGTCAGGTAGAATATAATCTCACCAGTTTTATTGATTTTTCAAGCTTTTATGTGCAGTGATCATAAAGTGACCAACACTTAAGCGAACTCATTGTTCACTATGGTGCAATTTTACAAAAAACTGGATGTAAGTGCTAGGGTTTTTTTTGTTTTTGTTTTTGTGGCGAGAGGAATCATAAAATACTTATATAATCATGGAATGCTGCAAATGCGACCATGTTGCTGGGTTCCAAAATTTGGTAGTGTGATTGCAAAAGTTGAATTTAGGTTGTAGATCTCTTTTGCCAGGTGTAAGTCAAGAATTACGGTAGAAGGAAAAAAACCCAGAATTTTCATTGGTATTTTCAGCTGGTTTATTTTAAAAAGTACAGATTTGCTTCAATTGTCTATACAGGCAGGAAGGCAAAAAAAAAATTGAAGGAACCTCATGCTGAATGAAATCGATATAAGAAGTCCTTGACTTACAACAATTTGTCTAGTTGCTGCAGTTATAACAGCACTGAAAAACTGTATTTATGAATTGTTTTGATACGGCATCCCCATGGTCATAGAGATCAAAATTCAGGCGCTTTGCAACTGGCAAATATATATGATAGTTGCACTGTCTTGAGGGGTCAAATGGTCACCATTTGTAACCTTCTCAGCCAGCTTCTGACAAGCAAAGACATTTGGGAAAGCTAGATTTGCTTAATGACTGCATGATTCACTTAACACCATATTGAAGAAAGTCGTACAGTGGGTCACTTAATAACTGCCTTCCACTAACAGTGGAAATTTTGGGCTTAGTTATGTTCATAAGTCAAGGATTTTCTGTAGGGTTATAATAAATCCACCTTTCCCAAAGTTTCATTGTATTGCTTTTATTGTTCATTTGTATCCATTTTGGCCTTTGGGTTTTTAAAGGAGGTGTGTACTACATGAAGATTTGACTAAAAGGACAAGGACCGGCAAAAATTTAGGAACCTTTGGTATAAAGTGATGTGTGAATCAAATTGAGTCATTTATTGATTACCATCTCCATTTAAAACATTTAGAGGTCCATGTATCATCATAGAATCAATCTCCTAACAATTAGTAAGTATCCCCAAACGAGGCATCCAAGGCCCTGCTATTCTTTCCCATGGTAATAATAAATGATTTAACTTTTCTGTTTCTTGACTCTCAAAACATTCCGGGCAGAGCACAACAATCAAACTAATGATAATAAAATCAATATAAGATAGCAAGTAAATGAAGTGAAGGATTTTGCTTTACCTTGTCTCCGGCCTGGTGAGCAGCTAGTTCTTCAGCACTCTTCTGAACAATGGCTTAACAACTGTCTTGCCTAGCAACCAACAGAAATTTGATACTCAATTGTGGTCATAAGTTGAGGATTCCGTGTAGTCCATATAACTCCAGTGTATTTATAGAGACCACTGTCCGCTATCCAAGCAACTAGATAGGAGCATTTTAAATCCATGATTACTTCCCCCAGTTTTCCTTAAAGGTTCTAAGCCTACAATTTAGGAAAGGTGAACATAAACCACAATTTTTTTCCACTTCAAACACAGTTACACAAATTATTCTGCATTTAAAACATAGTTATATCCTAGTTTTGAATTCTTTGCAAAGTTATGACTCTTGTTAATTAAAAAGGCAGCAAATGTAGAACAACTTCTTACATTTGCTGTCTTTTTGGATTAATAATTTTTTTAATTTTTTGCAAAGAATTCAAAAATAGGATGTAAACTCTGTTGTGATATTTTCATATCTCACCTTTATTATTTTTACAAATAACTCAAGGCAGCAAACATTCAATCTACCTTCCTTCTCCTGTATTCCTCACCATAACGCTGTGAGATGAGTAGAGAGAGAATGACTGGCCCAAAGTCAGATAGCTGCCTTTCCTGGCTAGGTCAGGGCTTGAACTCATGGAAGAACTGAAAAAGCTGCTTGGATGAGAAGTGAAACATTTTCAAGGAAAAAAATCGAAGAAAGTCCATTTGCCCTTTATTAAAAGCATCTTTGTGACAAGAGGTCACCAATTCAAGCCCTGACTTAGCCAGGAAAGCCAGTTATCTGACTTTGGGCCTGTCATTCCTGGCCCAGTCACCTCACCTCACCGGGGTTGTTGTTATGAGGAAAATAGGAGGAAAGTGTGTTGAATATATTTTCTGCCTTGAGCTATTTGTAAAAATAATAAAGATGAGATACAAGTGAACGAATAAATAGCACATCCTCCTACATATGCTATCTTTTTTAAGTAGTAGAATTCTTAATTTTACTAAGAATTCAAAAATAGGCTATTTTGAAGTAGAGAGGAATTGTAGTTTGCAGGCTTGCATATATGGTAATGTTCCTTCTGAAATCTCTAGCCAGTTTAACCTTTTAGGAAAAACTAGGTTTTCATGGTTTTTGTCCTGTAAAAGTGCACAAAAAATACTGAAGAACTTTCAGTGTAGAAGAACAGAGGTGGAAGGGGCCTTGGAGGTTTTCTAGTCCAACCCCATGCTCAGGCATTAAACCCTATAGTATTTCAGATAAAATATTGCCCGAAATGTTTTCAAGGAAAAAACAACAACCCAAGAATGTCCAGTTACCTTTTGAAAAAGCACCTTTGAGATAACCATGACTTTGGATGATAGAGAATTTGCAGTCATGTTAGTCTTTTGCCACTACACCAAACTTACTCTCAGCTTGCAAGGCTTGTTGCATTGGGATGCCTTGTGCGATTTCCATGCTACAGTTCAAAGAATAGCCATTTGGTCACCTTTGCCTGCTGCCTGTATACCCAAACTTTTTAATTGGTAAAATTTCAAAACCAGTTACCAAGATGTGGATTAGCAAAAGAGCATTGAAACTGTTTTCTCACCTCAAACAGCTGTGCTGCTCTGCACTCTGCTGTCCCTGGCTTTTGGGGAGTTTTTAGGGCTAGGTTCCCTAGATTCCTTAGTGACACTTCTAGAAGATTCAAATTTTAGGAGCCACTGGAGCGTGAGAAGGCAGAGCGCCCGAAAATTAGCTAGTATCTGAGATATGGTGCTTGCTCCTTTAAGATCTCACCTTAGTCATCCTACCTGCCCATTAATGAGCAGCTATAAAAGTAGAGCAGCAAAGAGGCTGCAGTGTGGTGGAGTTGATTGTGGAGTCAGCTTGAAGTCACTTTGCTGCTGGATTGAAGGTATTTGGGGTACGTTTTGAGAGGGGTGATTTCTTTTTGTGGAAGTAAAGCCACTGGAAGTGTCCTTTGGCTAATAGAAATACTGTTCTTTAGCTGGAGGGCTTGGCTTTTGGGTATGGATAAAATAACCTCTGAAATTGGGTTTAGGTTCAACAGAAGACCCTTGAGCAGGAGATGACAGATCTAGGACTTGACGTAACCAATAACACTGAGGTAAGGTGTGCTTTTTGGGGGGCTTATTTCTCCCTTCTATATCATAGTTAATTAAATATATATAATTAAACAAATTTTTCAAAGAGTTTACTCTTTGTAGGTTTTCAAGCTGATACAAGAATCCAATACCAGGTTGCAGCAGGGCATCTGGTCTAATTTTTTTAAGGTCTCTGATTAGGTTCTTTATCTGCAAATATTCAGGTACATTATTTACACCAGAGAAGGTCACGAAGTGTCACCCGTAAACGTAAGCGAGAAGATTCTGAACCACCTGCATCTATGCCACTAAGTCGCAGCCGCTCTCATACCCCCCGTGATGTTTCTGGCCTCCGTGATTCCAAAGTATGTCTGTTTTATGAAATTATCAGTTTATTCAGATTATAGCAAGTGCATATTATGTGCTAGAGTAATTGGCAATTAGAATTTGTTACAGCAAATACTGTATGGCCTGAGGAATTTACTTTTGTAGCATTTTAATGGATATTTAGAATTGAGATATCCAATTACTTTCTATTTTGAAATCATTTGTTTAGATGTGAAAATTCAGTGAATTATGTAGGTAGAATATTTAATATTAGCCAGGTTATAATGTGCACATTCAGTCTAAGTTTTTTTTTTCATGAAAACCAAGTTCAAAACATATGGAGCAATGTGTGGTCTGTTTAAATTCATAATATGTGGGAGTATACCTTTTCACCTGCCAATGTTATTTTTTTTATAGATGATCAAGAAAGCTAAAACTATGATGAAGAATGCTCAGAGGACAATGAACCAATTAGGCAAGAAAGGAGAGGCTGATAGAACTATCTTTGACCTTAAACCCAAGCACCTGCTTTCTGGGAAGAGAAAAGCTGGCTCAACCAATCGAAGATAAAGCAACTATGAAGAAAAATAAAAAGATAATATGTCTATGTTGACACAAATAAATAAATTGCAAGCATTGAAATTTGCCTTTTTGTTTTTTTCCTTTAAAATAGTTCTCTTAACTGTTAGTGGTCTAATTTTCAAAACTGCTATCTTGGGTTATTCAATCATGAGATTGAAGTGGTTTCCTTAAACTGCAATTACAAGAGCAATTATTCTGGTTCATGGTATACTTCGGCAAATAATCCTCAAACTATGTCAGTCCTTCAGTGGGTTATGGTCTTGACTGGGATAAAAAACATTCAAACTTGAATGAATTATGAATAAATTATGAGTATGCAAAGTGGTTCATGTACAGAAACAGCTGCTTTGGAGTAAGATTGAGATTTTGGTCTGAGGAAGGAAAAGACATTTTAATCTGGGTTGTGAAATAAAATAGCTGTTCTAAAGTAGAAATGGTTTAGAAGGGTGTTAAGAGCCCTAAATAAGACTAGCCACGATGCGTGATGCAGCAGCCTGACACTGCGAAGCCTGGTGGCTGTAGAAATAGGTCATTAGCCTTGGTGGGTTTGTTCCTACCGTTAACTAAATAGACACACAGCTGGAACATAAACATCAGCTGAGGATGGGGGAGATAATGGAAGCAGCTGGGAAGATCAGGGCTGCTGCATTTTAACCATTACATTCTCAAGGGAGGGGGAAAGATTGGAAAACCATTTTTACTACACACATCCGGTGGGTGGTGGGCTGAGACCGGTTTAACAATTGGTTTTGTGAACATGTGCTTTTCAGCAATTTGAAGCTTAGAAGCTTAACTACACAGGCAGCCCCCCCCCCCCCCCAGTACAACAGCGGAGCTGGAGCGTGGAAATCAGCTGTGCTGCAAAAATTCTGAGCCAGAAGGATATAGGACAGGATAGGGCAGTTATGGTGCCAACTGAAGGTCAGAACTATGGTGCAACCAGGCAGCAAACCCACCAAAACACACATCCTTTCTAGTGATAAGTGATAGAAAACTACCCTTGCTGTAAGAATCAATTCTATACAACTGGAAATTTCAAAAAGTAAAAGTGATGTATTAGTCAACTTTGGGTAATTTTTTTTACATTACAAAACTGACACCTTAAAAGTAATTCACCCAGGGCTCCCAAAATAGCTTACTGAGGCCATGACAAGCCGTTTGAGAATCTAAAAGTGCTACTCAAGCATTTAAGTTTGGAGTATGGGCCAGTTTTGTCCTCCAGATAGTACAAAGTAAAATTACCTAATCCCCTAGCCCACAATTACATTTAACAAGCCATTATAAAGAATACAAAAGCATTTATTTTTGATTCTCCATGAACTAATAGGAAATTTCAACACACAAATGAGAAATTCAATCTTTAAACTTTAATTTTCATGGTTCATAATTGTATTTACTAAGAATACACCAACACCATTTTCCCACAGACCATAGGATATGCCTAACAATCTTTCTTGTTTCTGTTAATAGCTCAGGTATTTTTCAAGGTTCTGTGAAAAAGTTATTTACATTTAAGATTTCTTTTAGATCATAGCTTAATTCCTATAGGAAAGACATATTTAGAATCTATAGAAATTTTTACATTTCTAGTTTGAAATATCAAGTATCTTCTAATGGGGAAAGTAAATCTTATGTGTTAGAATAGTTTACAAAGAAATAGGTTCCTCAAAATCAAGTCAAATACAAAAGTATAGTATAAATACTTTTGTGTAAAGTATAAATATGAAAGTGCTAATTACTTGAAAGGTAAGTAGGTAACCTGAAGGGGGGACAGCATAGAAAAACTGCCGCGCTGCATGCTTCAGTAAGATTGGTATAAAACATGAAAGCTTTTAGAGTTTACTAATTCATTTTATTCTTCATTTTACCTACATTTAACAAGACTGGTTAGCTGCTGCGTTCCATATTGTGCAAACAGATCACATTGTGGGAGAGATTGTAATCAAGCCCTAATTATTCCCATGGCATTGTGGCTTGGTAACTATTCAGACTTATGGTGGTTTTTCACGGAGTGCAAACTTGTTAATGACTTCTTAATACCATGAAAGAAAAAGAAATATTCCAGTATATAATATACAATGTGAGATGAATATCTAACTTCCACTTAAAGGACCCTATTCCTAATTTTCTATGTTGCAATCAATCTACAAATACATTGCTTCAACAATTTCAGTTTGAAAAATGTTAAGGTATGATATTTTAGAACAGCCTAATTTGTTACATTCTGTGTATCTTATCATGATCAGCATATTTCTTCAAATTATTCAAGTTATCCCACCACTTAAAGAGAAAAGTCTCTGCAATTAGTCTGAACCACGGAGTAATCTTAATTTCATTTTGAGAAGCCTTTTCCAGCAGTTCTCTCAATTCTTCTTGCGTCACATAACAGTAGCTTTTAATTTCATTGAGATCTGGATCCAGTGTTACATTCTTCTGCACAAAAAGGATGTAATCTATTTCGTGTTCTCCCCACGTTCCATTGGATTGGGCTTTGTAGTGAATTCGGGTTAGGTAGAAGATTTCTTCTGGCGGGACCTATAATCAAACATGTTTCAACAGATTCCATATCTATTTATTTATACAGATTCTCTTTCCCATTCCCAGAACATCTCAATATAGATATTTTTATAGATATAGAATTGTTTCGGGTGTTTCATAGTATATTTTTATGTACCCAGAGCCCTGGAAAGAATCAAATAAATGCATTTTTTAATGTTTCCTACCTATCTTCTCTAGAGTCTAAATGAGGCCTGAGGCCTTATTTTTCTGAACATTATACAGTGATGAAGCAATTGTGCCTGAAACATCGTAGGTTCAAAATATGTTCTGAAAATGGTCTTAATAATGAAAATACATCCTGTTAATACTATTTTTGGAATTTCTTGATCACTCAGCATTCTAGATATGGAGATACAGCTAAAGTTTCCTTTCTAATAACTATTGGTAAGAAGAAAATGACGATTGAGGGGGGTCCCAGCCTGGCCTTGTACTTGGCTAAGCATTACAGATATTTTGTGCATATTTCCAGGAAAAAAACAGAATATACAAAATTGAGCTATTCTATCCTTGTATCATTTTGGCAATACTTCATAGAAGACAATGATAGTTTGCTTTGGGAAAAATGACTGTTGAAAAGAATTCCTAGGTCCAAAATTGTTTAGCCACCAAGAAATGTAAACTTGAATAAAAATTCTCTTTATGGCATTCTAGTTTGTGACTGGCCAATTTTATTCAATTTTCTTTTTATTAAACCATGCATAATGTGTGTATGTGGTAGTTTAGGATGAAATTGAAAACTGGAACTTTGGTATAGCTTGGAAGGTATGCTCTCCATCTTGTTCCAAAACATAAATGTTGAGAAAAAATACCAAAACTAACTATACACACTAGTTTTAAAAAGGGAGACAACAGAAATATGACAAAGACATTGCATTAATTGTTCCCTATTCTAGGCTTTTGGGAATACTGCAGGTTATGAGTTCCAAATATTGTAGGTCTGATTTATAATTAGACAAATGGGATTGCCAAATAACTAAATGCTATGCAACTACTTTTCCCCAAGGAAGTAATCGCTCTGAAGAGTGTTTACCTGATCCAGTGGAATTCCTAACTCGGCTTTCAGTCTTCTCTGTGCTGCTCTTCTGATGCCAATGGCGTTATTTTCTTCCAGTTCAAGGGGGGTGCTTAGTGGATGACTGCAACAGGTATTGGTAAAACAGTCTTCCAAAAAGAAATAAAAAGTTTTAATAATGTCCTGCAGCATTTTGGACAGCAGAATATCTGAAATGCTATAGTTTAAAGTTTTCAGATAATACAGAGGTCTGCTTTGGAATATTCTGTCCCTCCCCACTGAATGAGCTTTTAATGACAATGACAATCAATTACTGAAGAATCTCGGAATCAGTCAAATTTATGTGTCATCTTCAGATTTAAGTCCAGGACACCCCCAGCCCATAACTTTAAAGCCCAGTGTGACAACTTTTTGCTGCAGGCTCGTCTGTGTCCGTTATTGAGACCAGAGGTTTAGTCTGCCCAACTTTTGAACTCATGCTGGAGCCTATCCTCAGGGAACTTCTGTATCACCAGAATTCTCTCTCACAGTCTGATGAGAGAGACGTTCTCTCAAGATGGATTCCAGCATGAGTCCAAAAGCTCAGATTTGATCCTGACCGATACAGATTGGATCCTGCAACATTATATATATGAGATACATATATGTGCCTTCATTTGTGAAGTTTTTGCTGCCTGTTTTTCAGCCTCAGATTTTGAAGACACTTGCAGTTATTTTGTCTAATCTCAAATTCTGTCAGCTTCAACCCTCATTGTTTTCCCAATTATTTGCTTGTTGACAAATATAAACACACTATATACAACCTTTCAAGGCTTTGCTTTATCATAAAATCTCATCCTGTTAACAGTTAATAGATGAGAGAGCTCAAAATGTATTCAAACTACAGCTGGATCTCTGCCACACTGTTGTAACAATTCATTATTACATACCTGGAAAAGTGATTTTGGCATCTGATCTCTGTTGCAACAGTAGCTTATTCTCTGTGTTGAACAAGAAGACACTGAAAGCACGGTGTAATAATCCTAGTACAGAAATATAAGCAAAAGCTGTATAAATACTATACTGAAAAGATAATCCATTTAATGTCTGTCTGTCTAACTTTTAACTATTAAGACTACAGATAAAGTTCAATGTAATTGGGACTGGAATTTTGGTTGATAATAATGCTGCTGTAAAGCAAGATGTGATGTGATTGCAATCTCTATTGCCACTGTTAAGTGAATTTTACTGGTTATTAGCGGAATACCCAGCGTAGCTCAATTTTTTCTGAGATTGCTCCTTCTACAGCTACAGATTCCCCAGCTCACTAGCCTGCACACCAAGACTCACTTTGCCCACCTTGCTCTTCTGCTCAAGATGACTTTTGCTGCCTTCTTGATCCTGCTACTTATGAGTATGCCCAGTTGGCCTGCTGGCCATAAGGGGTTAGCTTCACACAAGGAAAAAGAAAAAAGCACAAAGCAGCTTTTCTTCCTTTTTTGCAGCACAAAGCCAGCCCCATAAAGCCTAGAAATGCAGTGCAAAGAGGCATTATGGCATGTTCTAGCCTTCATTTTTATTTTCCTTTTCTTGCAGGACAAACCATCTCCCATGACCCAGCAACAAAATTGGGCACGTTTCATCAGCACTGGCAACAAAAGACAGCAGTCAAGATCAGCTAGGGTGACAGAGCCCAAGAGAAGTGGAGAGATGGTGGAGGAAGTTACAGCGGCCTTGCAGTTAGGCTACCAAGTGCCCAAACTTTATTTGATGGTGTGGGTGCTGCAATGGCCATTAAGTTTGAGCATGTATAAGGCTCTTTATTTAGTGTCATTGTAACTTCAAGTGGTCATTGAACGAATAGTTGTTAAGTCAAGGACTACCTGTAATGTCTCCTACTGAAGCAATTCTTTCAATTCTTACTTGAAATACAATTGTATTAGTTCTTTTCGAATAAAATGTTCAGAAAAACCTTGCACAGCTTCTAACATTCTTTGACAACTTTTCAGAAACAAGGTTAGATATTTTTATAGCCTTAAGAAGTTGAATTTTAACCAAAAATGTACTGGCACAAAATAAGTCTTCTACTGAAATCAACGGCTTATGTGCTTTCTTTCTCTCCAGAGAAAATGTCATTATAAACCTTTGATAAATTAGTTCTGGGATCACTTGTTTACAGAATCTGCAATCAAGCATATTTTATTTATTTATTTATTTCAATTTATATACCGCCTCTCTCCCAAGAAGGGACTCGGGGCGGTGTACAACCATTTAAAAATAAAACAAATTAATCACCATTAAAAACAGATTTAAAATAAAAATTAAGTGGTTGATTTAAAAATATAAAAAATTATAAAATTTAAAAAATTTAAAACCAATTTCAACCCCAAAGTTAATGCTAGGCCAGACCGGCCTGTTGGAACAAATACCTTTTACATCATTTAGAAGCCAATTCCCACTTGGTTAATTCATTGTCCTTTTATTTAAATAACCTGTTCCTTGTGTCTATTTAATAGCAAGTAACTCCACATTTTTTATTTTTCCTAAAGCATCTATTAAGACAGTCTTTATTATTTCTCTTCCACTAGAGATATCTAAGGTCATGAATTTGCCAAGCCCACATTTGCCAAGGTAAGGCAAAATGTGTGTCTTCTTTTAACTTGAGCCCACAAAGAATGACAAGAAAGGACAAATGAATTCCTGCTTCCTATCAACACTTAGAAAGAACTTCTGAATTCATATGTAGCTGGTAAAGCATATGTAATACTAAATCTAAATGGAATGACAGGCTATGAAATGAAGGTAAGAGTAATCTGTGAGAAGCTTTTCAGCTTCTCTATATAAAAATGTTTGTAAGGTCTGTATTAATCCAAACATACTTGATCAACAACATTTTTGCTTTTTTGGCTTTATCTTGATCTATAGCTAAAGGTCAGGTATCCAGAGGCAAGAAATGTGGCTCTATATCATATAGTGAGTCTTTGACCCAGTTGAGCTAAGCAAGGTTCCTC
Source organism: Myanophis thanlyinensis (assembly GCA_017656035.1). Classification (NCBI taxonomy): domain Eukaryota; kingdom Metazoa; phylum Chordata; class Lepidosauria; order Squamata; family Homalopsidae; genus Myanophis; species Myanophis thanlyinensis. Next base: position 23,921 of record JAEANM010001211.1, read on the forward strand.
CTTGCATATGACTTTAAATCATATTTTTTACCTTTGTCAATGTTTTCGTTCAGGTGGCAATTTTTCTTTGTGTCTGAACCAATCCTGTTGTCATTTTCATCTATTAGGATGCACATCTCTGCCAGCAACTGTACTTGCTGCTCATCCAATTCATCTGTGTTTATCTCGGGCATGATTGTGCTGTTGATCTCCCTAAAAAAAATACTGAATAAAAATAGTAATTAAGACCAAGGCAACGCACTACCACTCAGAATTTGCGATTAGGTGATTCCCAACGCAAACATTTTGCGTTAAAGACTACCAATGGATTGTTCATGTTCCACATGAGAATCGACTGCATTCAGTTGTGCATAAAACATACAGTATTAAAAAGCAGGATAAACTGGTTTCAGAATGCCTCATCTAGGGCAATTCTGTATGTCATTATGGATCGCTAAACAAATCAAGATTTTTGCGTTCTACAAGCATTCCTCTATTTTAGTATTCAAACTTTTCAAGAACAAATGGATTGCTCCAGCAGATGTTAAATCACTGTGTCCTTGTCCTTGACTTTTTCAGGATCGATTCTAGTATATTTTCTCTTCATGACTATTTCTCCTAAAGCCCCCACAACATCTGCTTTAACAACTGCCTTCCTTGATAAGCTCTTCAACACCTGGAAAGAAAGTAAATTTCTTAAAAAAACAACAACTATTAAGGTGAGAATAAAAAACACAAAGGAACGAAAATTGTACCTACCAGTGCTCCTAAGCAGAAAAGTAAGCCAACATGGCAATGGGATGACCATTTAAATGAAAGTTTCTCCTTTTCATCCAAGAATCTTAATTCCGTTTAGAACTGAGGAAGCTTCTTGGGATGAGATGTGAAACTTTTCCAAAGGGGAGGGAGGAAACCCCAAGAAAGTCTAGTTTTTTTTGTGTGTGGGGGGGGAAACCCACCTTTGGGACAACCATGACCTGAATGATTGAGAACCGCCATAGACATTTCCCCAAGAAAACCTCTCAACTTTGTCCCCACTTATTTTGGGGGGTGAGGGGAGAAAAAGGGAGGAAGTAAGGAATAATTTAGCGTTATTGCCTTTTTATTCAGGGTCATTTGAATCAGGCACCATTAGAGCCACTCCGCCGGACTCCCATCTTCCCCAGCCCACCTCAGTCAAAAGACAAAGGTGTTTTCTGAGTTACCAAAGGGAATCGGCACCCACAAAAAGCGGATCCAGAAAGGGATCTTTTCAGATGCTTCCCTTCGTTAGAAGCAGCCTACCTCGCTCCGTTCACTTTCGGCCCCGCGAGAGAGGCAGGAGAGATCAACCTCCGTGGGCTGCGGATCGACTGACAGAAACAGCCGCCCGCTCGCGATGATAAATGGAGCGGCGCAGCCCTTCCCCCATATGCCAGGGACGACGACGACGACGGCGCCTCCGCCGCCGCCGCGGCCGTTGCCGTCGCCCACCTGCGCGTCGTCGCGCGCCACATCGCCAGGCAACACGCCCCGCGAGGCGCGCGGCCAATGGCGGCGTCGCCGGGTTCTCGCGTCACCGCGTGGACCGATCGTACCACCGCCCGGAGATGACCGCTCCGCCTGCCAATCATCCGGACGGGAACGCCACTGGCGGATGGGACTAGCCCGATGGCAGTAGGGAGGGGGGGCGGGGCTTACGGGGAGATGGGGAGGGGGAGGAGGAGGAGGTAGGGGAGCGAAGACAGTTGCGGCAGAAGGAAAGCGGCAAGCTGAGGAAGCAGCCAATGGGGTGAGGAGAAGGGGCGGGTGGATAGGTCAGGTAGCAAATGGGAATAATGATGTGGAGGAGAGATTGGCCAATAGGCGCGCCTTAGGATATCCACCTGTTGATCAGTTTGGGAATAGGACAACGAGATTGCCACAGGAAAAGGAAGCAAACAGAGAAATTGGATTTGTTACAATGGTCATAAATCTCATCATAATTGTGGAGACACTTCAAACGCTGTAAATCTGGAAAGCTGCTGAAGGAGCACAGAGTACTAAAAAGTACTTTAACAATAGTCAGCATAGGTTGGATTAATTTTTGTTTTTAGAAAAGGAATAATTGCTGAGATTTTTGCCTGTAAATACACGTAGTCCTTGATTTACAACATTACTTCATTTAGTGACCGTTTGTAGTTACAGTGGCACTGAAAATGCTGACATGTGACCGTTTTTCACACTTAGGTCCATTGCTGCATCCCAATGGTCACATGATTTACATTCAGATGCTTGGCAACTGACGCTTCTGACAAAAGCAAAGACAATGGAGGACCCAGATTCATTTAACAACCATGTTACTAATTTAGCGACTGCTGTCATTCACTTAACAAATGTGGCAAGGAAAATCGTAAAATGAGACAAATTTACTTAACAAATTTTTCACTTAACAGAAATTTTGGGCTCAGTTGTCGTAAGTTGAGGACTACTTGATTATAAGCAGTCTAAATAATGATGGTTTAAAGACTGAAACAAACAAAGAAACTTGAAAAGCTAGAGACATTTTGTAACAAGTGAAATTCTAATAAATACAAATCAAGGGCATAATTGCAACGATATACGGTATTTGTAAGGTGTTACAGCAGAATGGGTTGGTAGAAGGATCTTGGGTTTCGCTCAGAACCATGTCAATATTGCAGGAAATATGACAGTTACATCATTAAATAGTCCAAATAAAGCCAGTCCAAAGCAGGTCCTTGGTCAGAATATAAATGTTATTTTGATTATTATTGGGACATATCAGAATATCAGATACAAAATAAATAGAATAATAAAACCCTGCATTAAAAATAAAATAAAAGGCACAGAAAATTGTGTTTCTGTAATACATTTATAATTTATTCCAATCAGATCCACATACAATATAAAGTTCTCAGTTCTGTTTTGTTCCGTTAAAGGGCTGTATTATTAATTTTTGGATTTTGACTGCCCATTCAATATGTTGTAATGGAAGAATTCCAATAGGCTGTTTTGAAATAACTGTTTATACTGCTAATATATCATTTCCTTTGACAAAGTGGGTAACTTGTGTAATTCTTTATGAATGTGAGAGTGTATACATTTCCACCAGGTGTAGCTTTAATGGTTTAGTAGCTTGGCCTATATGCAACATGCACACCTGGACTGATTTAACATAGCTGTAAGCTTACATTTGCTACCCCCCTTTACTAATAACATCTGGATCTCCTGGTTCTGGGTCATATACAATTTTTGTGATTGTAGTTCTTTGCTGTCTTTTCTTTATCTTCTGCATAATCCAATTCAAATTAATTTTTCTGGAGCAATTGTCTGTTCTCAATTAGGTAACAATGGTTGTCTTTAAAGCTTACTTCACACTTAGTCTGTATGATATATTGTACTAACCACTGACTTACATTTTAAATGTAAGGCAATCTCTGCTTTGCCTCATGTACAACTAAATGTGGTGGGGATGTCTTGCTGTTAGTAGAGGAAATGTCTGATACACATTCATTGAGTTCTGTAAATTTCTCTCTGTTTAATAAAATTAGAGATTGCTGAAAAATCCAGATACTATTTGATAGCCCACATGGTCTGGAATTCATTGCTCTATCTCCTATCTGCCTTTTTCTTTTGCTGGGCTTAAGCAAGTCAAGGCCTTTGGACAGCAGTTGAACAAATTTGTATTTTCTCCCGTTCTTAGGATAAAAGCTTTATAAATAACCTGAGTTGTTTGCAAATGAAATGCTTCCTTCCCACTCCCTTACCAGCAAATTCCTAATTAAAAATTGCATCTTATTCTTCTGAGTTACGTGAATTATAGCTTTCTTGCTTTATTTATTTAATTTTTATCCCACCTTTATTATTGTTTACAAATAACTCAAAACAGTGAATCTATCTAATATTCCTTCCTATTTTTCCCCAGTATCAACCCTGTGAGATGGTTTGGGGCTAAGGGAAAGTGACTAACCCAAAACTACCTAGCTAGTTTTTCATGGCTGATGTGAGACACCCCATTTTCTTTTAATTCATCTTTAAACCTTCAGCTCTTATTAATTGACAAAGATCCAGTAAAAATTAATAGAAATGCCTAACAGTGTAACTATATAATCTCCCTTTATTTAATTTAAATCCTTCTCATCCCTCTTTTTAATAACCCAAATGTAATCCCAATTAACAAACATTATTAAAAAAATTAAAAAACTATTAAACATTACCAAAAATAGTAACCCCTTATTTACATAAGGCTACCAGACCTGCTAAATGAGATATATTACAATGCAGGAATCCATTAGCTAGGGATCCCAGAGCACTGACAGACAATCAGGATGGAAGGATGGATAAGCAGCAAGAGGGAATAAGAAATGAAGAAGCAAAGAAGAAATGATACTACGAAGCTGCTTATGATACTTCATCTGCCTTATCCCCTATCTCTATTCTGCAGCCCTTAAAGCATTTTGCACACCGGAATAACAAGATATAAAAAGGACTTGGAAAATTATGACTTTTACAAGGAGCAGAATGAATTAGATAAAATAATACTGGGCATGGAAGAAAAAATGATTACAAAAATATATAGTTACTTACTGAGATTTAAAATGGAAGAAGAAATGGTAAAGGAGACAATGATAGCCTGGGCAAAAAGTTTTGGATATAATATACAATTAGAGGACTGGGAAAACTTATGGGGAAAAAATTATAAAATAACAATGTCAGCAACATATAAGAAAAATCTGTATAAAATGTTCTACCGCTGGCATTTACCCCCAGCCCAACTGGCAAAAATGTCCCCTAATTGATCAGCAGAATGCTGGAAGTATAAATACAACCAAGGCACCTATTTTCATATGTGGTGGTTGTGCAAAGAAGCAAGGAAATATTGGCTCAAAATTTAAAAAATGGTTAGAGGAAATAACCAATCAACAAATTAAATTCACTTGAATTTTTCTTACTTGGAATAAAAAGAAGAAATTATAATAAAGAGATACTTTATCTTATACTACATATTTTGACTGGAGTGAAACTGGCATTCACTCAAAACTGGAACCAGAACTGTATAGCCATGGATGAATTAGTGATTCAAAAAGTGCTTGATTGTGCTGAAATGGATAGGTTAACTATGGAGCTGAAAGATAAAAAAGCAGAATATTATCTGGTGTGGGATAAGTGGTACAATTGGTTAGAAAACAAGTTTAGAGATTAGTTGTATGTTCTGACAGTCTTCTGCATGTTTGTCCTAAATATTGGCAGATAAATACATAAATAAATAAATAAAT
>JAEANM010001212.1:0-29152 GCA_017656035.1 Myanophis thanlyinensis
TATCTATCTATCTACCTATCTAATCTTTGCAATCAAAAAAATCAAAGCATCTCGGTCTGTTTTTTTTTCTGACCTTTTGCTTGAAAGATGCATATCCTTTGTATAAAAGAGCTGAGGTTGACTTAGCATGTATAAAAGAAGGAACATGTCTGCTTTGCCAAAGAAAGCATTTTCCATGTGTAAAATATATTGTACGCTGTGTGAAACCACTTCTAATGGAAATTATTTCAGAACAAATTAAAAGCATTCTTGATTGAGTTTAATTGAAGACACAGCTTTGTTCTGGAATGGGTAATAGGATCCTTTTGTGTTGTTGTTGTTGCAAAGGTAATTGATACAGTAAAACTCAGTTGGAAATCTCTGCTGGAGACCACAGTCATATTTGCAATGCCTTAGCTGTAGTCCTACCTGTTATTTCCATGCACTCTTAAAATGTTCCAGGCCTTGCAGATTGTATGATATCCAAATACAGTCTATTAACTGAAGCAAGGTGGAGAAATTATACAATGCCTAAAAACAATTTAAACCATTTGCTAGTTGCTTCTGGGTGTCTAACCTTTAAGGATAGGTGTCTAACCTTGGCCACTTTAAGACTTGTGGACTTCAACTCCCAGACTGGCTTGGAGGGAAATCTGGGAATTAAAGTCCACAAATCTTAAAGTGGCCAAAATTGGACATCCCTGATTTAAAGTATTGATATTAACCTTCAAATTTCTAAATAGCTTGGGAATCGACTCTCTGAGATAATGTCTCAACTCAGATCTGTCTACTTGTTAAAATTAATAAGTGAAGCTCAGAAATGTCCATAGGTATAGTAACCATTACGGCACTATGTTTTGCCGCTGAGTCCCTAGGTCTTCTGCATCTTCATATAGAAAAGCAGATATCAATATGAATTAATAGTAAAATAAACAGTCTGTTTTCATGTTGCACACAGCAATGCCATTAACCTTCACTGATCATATAGATGTTTAATCTTTAATTTTATACTTATTTTTATTTTTTTTTAAATATCATTTTCTTTTTGTTGTTCTTAATTACCATGTGTATATGGCCAAGTAGAAAAATATAATGTTGAATAGAAAAAAAAAACCCATAAGTACAGTCCCAAATTTCCCACAATCTTGGTAGGGAAAACAGATTGCCTATTTAAATTTTTCAAATCACTGATTCGTCTGCTTTTAAAAATTCCCACTCTTACTAGGAAAGATCCCAAAGGCTTCAATTCCTGTTTGTTTTCTGAAGTTGCAGTTCAGGGCTCCAACCCATTTTTCATTTTTTATTAATTGAGGGACACATTTTTTTTTTTCTAACATGGGCCTAGCCTCGCTTGCTATTTTTGCTCATTTTGCTCATTTTGTTCTTTTAAAGAAGACAAATGCACTTCCAAATAAAATGTTAGGCTGGCCCACTTTCCTACTAGCTCAAGAATTGTTGGATAGCATGTTAAGTTTGGTAGAAAAATGATGATAGAATTGACGTGCAAATATTAGGCAAGCCAAATATATTCCAACGGCATCAAAAACTGTTAATCCGTTAGAAAAATAGGATTTTAAAGCCCACTCTTAACACTGCTTTCCCAAAATCTAATTATATTTGGGCTTCTCTCTGTGGAGAAAAATGGACACAAAGTTATATAGTTGAGGCTTCTGGCTAGCACCAGGCTCTTTCCTAATAAGCCACAATTGAAAAACCCAGATGTACTCAGATAAGGATGCCCTTGGCACTTGGCCCAAGGATGAGCTTATGGTCAGAACAAAGTGAGATTTAAGAATAAAAGGCAGTCAGAGACACTTGCAATTTTAGGGGTTTCAGTGTAAGCCATGTGGATAGTATGCTGCTCCCTGGACTGGCTGGGGTGTTATCTGCTGCCTTGAAGGGACCTCTGGCAGCAGAAATGGCATGCTTTTGATCATATTTATTTTAAGCTTCTCTCAGTAATTTAAACCTTACAGCAAGTAAACTTTTATTGCCTTGTCTATACTTCCTAAGTGTGATTATTGTCTCTGAATCCTAAAAGAATCTTTTGGCTTGTCTGGACACCAATGCCTAGACACAGACATTTATAGTTTAAAGTACATTTACAGTAAGAAGTCTCCCTCGTGTTTCATTCAACGGGGTTTGTTATTGTCTTCTTCCCGAACTGTCCTTCTCCGTCCCCCCCCCCTCCATTCATTCCCAAGCACTAAGCAGACTTTATTGACCTTATTAGTTTTTTTCATGGGCAACTAGATATTGCCGTGTCCTGTAAAAGAAGGTTATTATTACAAGAAATCGCAGTACAAGAGATTTTTCCTCTAGGTATTTATGTATTTTATTAACAATTCTTTATCTGTGGAGAAAATCTAGTCCCTTTCCCAATAATAACTGCAGTATTAATGTTTTCCCCATGGAGAAAATTCAAATATTTCTTTTTTCTAGAACCAGCCTATCACACACACATCTCTCTCTCTCTCGCTCTCTCTATCTATCTATCTATCATCTTTTTCTCTTTCTCTTTCTCATTTTCATTTGAACATCCAAATGTTACTAAATAAGTGAAGTTCCAGAGGTTCAGGATGAAAAGCTTAATTTCTCCAAGCTTCAGTTCTCTTGACATATTGAATATATTTCCTGGGAACAAAACTATGTCCTCTCTCCAAATGATAAATTAAATATACTTAAAACTTTCTTAGCTGCATCTATATTAGAATAGGGCTACATCAAGATATACTGCACAAAAACTGCTAGCTTTTCTCACTAATGGAGGGAAGTCAGGTGACTACAATTGTACGAAATAAAAGCAGTGGTGAAATCACCACCAGGAACAGCAAATTTCACGCAGTATAGTTTTCTGGGAAGTTAGGTATGGATGGTCAGCACTATAACTTGGTAGTGGGAAAGGGCCATGAGGTATGATGTGAGGAACAAGAACCATAGGAATTAATCTAAAGGTCCTTCTATTTTTCTTGGCAGGGATACTGTATTAACCCAGAAAATGGCCAAATAATAGGAAAGATAATGGCAAGGAGACCATCTATTGATGGGAGACATCATTGATGGGAGATTTTACTCAGGGCCCCTGAAAAAAATCTTCATAAAATTCTTAGAAAAAAATTGATTACAAATAATCAATTCATTTGGAAACTTATTGTCCATTGTCCAATTCAGATATTTTTCTTAGATTTGCTTTTTTAATCATTACATATGCACTATACCAGCGGTGTCAAACTCAAGGCCCAGGGCCCAAATCTAGTTATATCTGGCCTGTGGGGCCACCCTAGAAACAGCAAAGGACTGGCCCACGGTGCTTCTGCCAGCAAAAAGAGCTCCCAAGCTCCATTTTTGGCTGCCGCGGCCTCTGCCAGTAAAAATGGAGCTCAGCATGTGGCCCTCCCAAGCTCCATTTTCACTGGCAGAGGGTTGCAGGAGGCCATGGCAGCCGAAAATGGAGCTCAGGAGCCCGTTTTTGCTGGCAGAGTGCTGGGCCAACCACAGGAGCTCCTGACAGGAGTGACAGTGAAGTGACCATGCCCCCTTGGCCATGCTTTCCATGTCCCCCAAGGTCAAACACAACCCTGATGCGGCCCTCAATGAAATCAAGTTTCACCCTTGCACTAAACAATAATGGGTCAATTCCAAAATTAAAATAGCCCCGTTATTATTTTGAAAATAAAGAGAATATTTACTTGGTTTGCCAGAACAAAAGTTCTGTAGTATCCGATAATGATGTCCACTGCAGTTGAGATTATTTAGACATTCTTGCTATAAATTCTCAAAGAAGACTGCTGTAAGAGGATTGTAAAAGCCAACATTTGCTTACAAAGCTGTGATTATTTCTGAACAGTCTGCATGATAGTCTTATACAGCCATGTAGGTGGTATATGATTATTTTTCTCTCTCCCCATAAAGGAAATTTATGTGAATTATGAGCAAATACTATGTTAGCAACAGCAATAACCAGCTGCTTCCCATGCTGGCTTCTGAAGCACAATGTTCACTCAGTTGTGAACAAACTCCTGACTCTATAGATATGATGACTTTGTTGAAATAAACAGAGACAAATGTGCAAATTACTATGATCCTATTATGATGAACAAGATATGCTATCACTATTATAAGAAATGGACTCCATGCATTCTTGTTTACAATATGCAATTGAGAAAAGGGAGCCTGATTGCAAAGAAATTAAAAAATGAGATGGACCTAAATCTACATATTATTTGTTGTTCAAATCCTGGAATGGCTACAAACAGGTAGACAACCACGCTGCTTACAAACAAGTCATGCTTTTTATTTTGCAACATGCTGGTTAAAGAGGAAAAAACATGAATGAAGGTTGCTCTACATGGAAAGATATTTGTGCTGACCCTCTAATGTGACTGGTAATATTTTAGTTAGATAAATTGCCATATTGTACATAAACAATTAGACATACATTCATTGACATACAATTAGAAAGGGCAATATCCAAAATTCAGTAGGAGAACATTTCAGTTGTCAAATGTTTTTCTGCTTATGTCAAAATGGTCATCCTTGACAAAAATAATGAGAAAGAGTGGAACTATTGCAAAAAAAAGGAACTTTTTTAGCTCATGAAGAAATTCAGTTAGATAGCAAGTTGCTTGTCACATGAAATTTGTACCATAGCTATTCAAATGCAATAATGGTAGCATCATACCTAAATTGTGATTTTTCTCTCAATGTAAGCCATCATTTTCCCCTTTTCTTCTTCCTCCCCAAACAAGACCTGGAGATGTACACAGGTAGTCCTCAACCTACAACCATTTGTTTCATAACCATTCTAAGTTACAACGGCATTGAAAAAAGTGACCCATGACTCTTTCATGCTTACAACCATTGTAGTGGTTGTACAATGGACACGTGGACATCTGTGTCCTTATCAACCTTATCACCTTATCAACCATGGACACATGATCAAAATTTGGATTCTTGGTAACTGGCTCGTATTTATGATAGTTGCAACTTCCTGGATTCGTGTGACCTCTTTTTGCGACCTTCTGACAAGCAAAGACAACGGGGTACCTTTATAACCATTTTACTAACTCAAAACTGCAGTGATTCACTTAACAATTGTGGCAAGAAAGGTTGAAAAATGCAGCAAAACTCATTTTAAAACTGTCTAGGTTCAGAAATTTTGGACTCAGTTATGGTCATAAATCAACGACTATCCTTATAAAGAACTGTACTCATGCATCATATGAAAGGGATTGTAATCCACAAAGGTTTAAGAGATAATACCAGTGTTAACCTTAAAATGTTACAAAACTCTTCAAAAATGCAGGTACTCATTGCCAATATCTATTGGATTCCTAATACTCTTCTTCATATTGATTTTGATCTTTGCAACAGCTCCCTACCAACTTCTTACAACTATATTCTTTATGGTGTAGTGACCACTGCCACAAACCTTAAGACACATCTTGAGATTGAAGACTTTTAAATCAAGTGACTTCAGAATACAAACTGTGTTCAAATGACCACCCTGAATGACATGGCAGACAACAACGTATTGTATGAGTCCAGCCCACATGCTTAATTTACGGCTCAGTGTGTTAGATAAATCCAGAAAATTAGGCTAATCTTGTAACGACTATTCATTTGAACACAGAGGAGCGTGTAATGCAAACATAACTATATATATGTACTTCTGATCATTCTATACCCAGAAGAATTTGTCTCAGCTATGAATAGCCTTAAACAAGCAATTAAATAGAATGGCAAGAAGGGAAAGATTTAAATTAATATAATTAGATTAAAATTAGTCAGTTGCTGATTTCCATCTCTTTGATCCCACATACAATATGGGGATAATAGCACTAATTAATCTTCTAAAATTAGCATTCTGGAGCACAGTTGAGATGGGAAGAAGTAAAAATAGGAGTTGCATATCTGAATGTCTGATATCTTTGTTACTTGATATAATATGAGTGTGTGTGTGTCTGTAGTGTAATAGTTTAGTAGTATTTGTGTAATAAACACATGTTCAAATACATTGATAGTCCATCTATCACACTGTTGCACTCCTGGAAGAGGACTGTTTGAATGTAAGTCCCTCTTACATCCTATTAAATTTCAAGTGGTCTTCAGGTTGTAGCAGAGATTTTGTAAATTTTTTTACTGCTTTTTGGTGGTCATGGAGATATGGTCAATTGGTTCATTATATACAAATATCCCTGGGTTTGAAAACACTTTGCCTTCACTTCCTGTGACAGTTATTTGGGAAAGACCTTGGGAGACTAGGAGAAGAAATCGTCCCAAGACAATAGTCAGATAAGAGACATAACAGCCCACAACTGTATAATGCAGTGATGGTGAACCTTTTAGAGACTGTGTGCCCAAACTGCAAATTGCGCACATGCCTGTATGAGGCAGAGACCAACCAGAGCTGGCTGGTGGGAAACAGGGTATCATAACACTGGCATCTCTGCAAGAGGAAGATATTTTTCTTTCGCGAGCTTCTGTTTTGTTGTTTGCAGGGAAACTTCTGTTTCCCTGCAAACGACATTGAGAAATGTCATGGAGAAACATATGAAATTGAGCTGGGGAGATGGCACATGTGCCCATAGAGAGGGCTCGGAGTGCCATTCACACATGTGTGCCATTGGTTTGCCACTGCCCTATATCATCAAATCATACTGCAAGTGCGAAAAATGAAAGTGAGATTGCCTGGACAGAATACTCATTGATTAAGAAAGGAAAACTGTATATGATTCAAAGTAAGAAACATTAGAGTAAGCATGATGGATCATAGCATCTAAACACCCTGGGTTGATCTCAGAAAGCTTGGTTAGGCTACAAAAAATTTTGTGCTGCAAAAATTTGGATGGCTATTATACACAAAGTTAAAAAAAACTTGTATAGAAGAATTTTAAGAAATCCCAGGACTAGAAGCAGAGGGAAACAAGCAAGCAAATATAAAAGAAGCACTTACAAGTCCCTTCTCTGTGATTGCCAAGAAATATGCAGATGTTTCTGTGAAGTCACCAGATTCGAGCTTGACTTGAGGGAGATTACTAATTACTGGTAGTGATTAACAAAAACTTATGTAGGTAGCCCTCAATTTACAACCACAATTGAGCCCAACATTTCTGCTATTCAGTGAGACATTTGTTAAGAGAGTTTTGCCCCCATTTTATGACCTTCTCCCCACAGTTGTTAAGTGAATCATTGCAGTTGTTAAGTTATTAACATGATTGGTAAGTGGATCTGTCTTCACCATTGACTTTGCTCGTCAGAAGATCACAAAAGACGATCACCGGACCCCAGCAACCATCATAACTATGAGTCAGTTGCCAAGTGTCCAAAATTTGGACTTTGCTGCAACAGTCCTAAGTGTGAAAAGCAGTCATAAGTCATTGCATTGTAACTTTGAATAGTCACTAAAGGAACTATAGTAAGCCGAAGACTATCGTAAAGTGACTGTGTGATCCCATTCTCTGTAAAGATTGGCCTGAATGTTTCCCCCACTTACTAATTTTCTTGAATTTATTAATATCACTTGCTCTATAGTGTATATAGGAAGATTAAATGGAATTCACCACCATTTGTATCACTACATTGTTAACATGATTTTAGCTTCCCCTGTTTACACTAGTAAACATTTAATTAGTATGAAATCACATAAGGCCCTACCATTCAGTTACTTAAGATATTTTGATTGACTTCTACAAATGTTTGCTTAGAGAGATGCCTACTAAAAAGAGCCGTGGGAATTTGAGAAACAGATACTACAAAAGATTATTTAATCAATCTTAGTCAATTTAAAGCAACAAAAAAAGGACATTATATCCTCCTTTGCTAGTGTGAATTCAAAAATCACACTGACTGCTCAAATATCCTGATAATTTTCTGGACAGAGAAACTATTCTATAAATAGAACTTAATAACATAGCATTGATGTGTACCAGGTGAAATGCAATGAGTTGGATCCAGGCAATCTTAATTGTATTAGACTACAATTAGATTAGAATACAATTAATTGTATTAACTATACATATAAATGTAATTGGATTAGATTAGAGTACAATTAATTATATTCAATTGAATTGCATTCAATTGCTTGAATGCTATTGATTGCAAGAGAACTAAGTTCAAACACCTTAATTTTCTTCTTCACCAAGAATTTATAACATCTTTATCACATCTAGCCATTGTTGAGGCCATTTAAAACTTGCCCTTATTGCTATTTTATTAGCACAATCATCAGCAACCACTGCAAAATGGTGGAGAGAGCATTGTGATACAAGCCCTGTGTCTTTGAACATGAGTGGAACATACCTACAAAAAAGGGTGGGGTTTTTTTTTGTTTTATTGTAACTTTTGCCCTCTTGCTGATTTCAGCAACCCCTTGGATGCCTATGAGCATACAACCATTAGGCAATTTTATACTGGAAGACAGGATAAATCATTAATGAGAAAATAACTTCATTCAGGCAGTGTTTTATCAATTCCTATTTATGCTTTGTAGAACAAGCTGCATTGTGGAGTTACGCAGAGGATAAGACAATCTTGACAGGAAAGGAGCTACTTAGAGGAGCTGAGGGAACAGATCAGAATACCAAAAGAAAGAAGATTGAAACAGAAATATAATATTGCTGTTCTAGAATCTGATGGAAAAGAAGGATCAAAATTTTTAAATTCAAGAGAGATTAGGATTACATATGATTAGAAATACTATCCATGTTATTCATGTGAGAGGAGAAAACTACAGTGAACTCCAAGAGAAAAACTACTGTACAAGCTCAGAAAATGGAACTGCAACCTGAATTTCTATTCATGATTCTTTGTCAGTCACCCACATGCTTCTTCTCTAGGATCACAGGGAAAGGCAAAAAATTTGCTAGATTACTTCAACTCATATCTTTCAATAATAAATAATTAAAAAGCAAACTAATGCCATAATGATTTTGGCATAGCATCTAAGACAAAACTAGTTAGATATTGGCAATTCGATAAATAACAGCCCAATGATTAACTCATATTTTTCAACAATATATAATTAAAAAGCAAACTTACACCATAATGATTTTGGCATAGATCTAAGGCAAAATTAATTAGATGTTGGCAATTCGATAAATAATGGCCAAATAATACAAAACATAGCATATTGTATGAAGTAAACCTCAAAGATACATAAACAAGAATCTACACCATCAGCCCTCATCATGGTGCTCAGGACTAACAAGGTGCCCATCAATATATTTCTTGCTGCCTTATAATTCTATGTGTTAGACACTTTTAATAGTAGTAAAATAAAGAATAGGAAGCTAGTATGAGTAAACTGCCAACTGCAATCATAATTTTTATCTCCAATAATTCCTCAAGGCCTTATCTGGATCTCAGAGGCATTCTTACAAAAACTTAAATTGTAGGTAACTAACCTCAAAAGTCCAGAGGCCTCTAATTTACTACATATTACTATTTTTTAAAAAACAATAATTCTAAAGATGCAGTGATTTATGAGAACAGCATAACGTAAGCGCATAAGCTGAAGCACACATAGCTGTTTATTGCCTAATGGCTACTAGTCAATATTTTAAAAAACAATGTTCAGTTCTGTTGAATGTGCCATTCAAAGTTTAGTAAGCAAGCAAGCAAGCAAGAATGCTTTGTCAGCAATATACTTCATTCTTTATCCAGTCAGTTAATAGGCCAGTTGTATGTCATAACTTCACTTTGCAAGCAGTGGTGGAATTCAATTTTTTTTATTACCGGTTCTGTGGTGTGGCTGGGTGGGCAGTTTCTGTAAACAGGGCAATAAAGATTAGGCTAGAAACAACACCAGAATGTTTCTTTCCTGCCTTCCTTACAGGATTAACCCTGTAAAGTGGAAAAAAAACAAAAGGCGATTTCTTCTGACAACTGATTCTCTGAACTGCTTAGAAAATTTACTGGTTCTAGCGAACCTGCTAGAACCTGCTGAATTTCACTTCTGTTTGTAAGCCATGAGTTCTGAACTATACTGTATAAATTCACTAAAATGTAGACCAGCGTTTAGAAATCCCCAAAACCATGCCATACATTGTGTGGTGTTTCAGTCCATATTTGGAGCTGCAAAAATATTTATTTGTTTGCTCTTTCTTCAGGGAAATAGATAGGGGACAGAATTGTGTTAGTCTGGACAACTAGATCAACATCTCAGCTCCCTGGCACCAAAACAATCAACTGGACTTTTAAGCACTAAGTCATTGTATAAGCATTTCCCTTTGTCTTATTTCACAGAACATCAACAAGATGAGAATCATATGAGACTATAGGGGATATTGTTCCAGAAGGCAAGAACCACAATAGACAAATGCTTTAACTGGCCATACAACTTTACCTCATCTTCTTCTGACCTGACTTTTGCTACAGTCCTTGTGGATTATTACACTGATCATAGTTTAAAAATTGCAACCTCATAAATTATTCAAATATAAAGGAGTTATTGCTACAGTTGAGAAATCACCTTGTTTTCATCCAAAAGCTGGAATTTCCTTTGCTGTTGTTGCTATATATAGCAGGGGCCACAACCTATAGCAACAACAGCAAAGGGAATTCCAGCTTTTGGATGAAAACAAGGTGATTTCTCAACTGCAGCAATAACTCCTTTATATTTGAATAATTTATTCATTTTTAAACTATGATCAGTGTAATAATCCACAAGGACTGTAGCAAAAGTCAGGTCAGAAGAAGATGAGGTAAAGTTGTATGGCCAGTTAAAGCATTTGTCTATTGTGGTTCTTGCCTTCTGGAACAATATCCCCTATAGTCTCATATGATTCTCATCTTGTTGATGTTCTGTGAATTCCTAAAAACCCACTTTGGGTTTGGGTAGGTTGATTGATGGACCCTCTCAATTTTTCTTTTCTGGGAAAATATGTTTTTTTTTTAGAACTACACAATATTTTATTTTAATGTTTGTCATTGTTCCTTTTAAAAAAATGCAAACCACTCAGAATCATTTAGAGTCAGGCTGCTTCTGAATTGGTATAAATAAATTAAAATATATGAGTTGACAATAATTTTCTTTGCTGGCCAACGAAAAGAGTCCTGGAAGCAAAAGTTTGCTTCTGTTCTGCTTAAAAGTGGATTTCTTTTTAAAAAGTCTATCTGAAGTCTCCACTGCTGATGGTTTTCAATTAGTACTATTGCTTCTGTATTAGTTTTTAAATCAGAGATTTTGCTTGGTTTGAAAAGAAATATTGAAAAACTAGGGACAATTTTTAAAAAATCTGTTCAGTCCTATCTGATTCCCAGAGACTGCCTGGAAAAGTATCTTAAGTTGCCTTCGCAGGATTTTTCAGAAGTGGTTTGCCATTGCTTCCTTCCTAGGGCTAAAAGAAAATTACTAGCTCAAGGTCACCCCATTGGCTTCATGTCTAAGGCAGGACTAGAACTGAACAGCCTCCTGGTTTCTCTCCTGATGCCTTAATAACTGCACCAAACTGGCTCTTGTACCATGAATAGTCATGGCTTTTCATGGTCTTCTCCCTAGTTTTCTTCCCATTGCCTTGTGAGTACATCTAGCATAGTCTTTGATGAAATGAAGACAGAAATTGAATTGCACAGGAAGTGAAAGCACAAAGTTCATGGTGTTTAATTGCTATGATGGTAGAGTCCTTGTTAAACAGTTGTAGGTAGCACTATTACAAATTGCACTTCTTGGCCAATATTGTTAAATTGCTTTGGAATCACAATGTTTGTAAGTAGCCTGTAGACCAGCGTTTTGCTTTCTCTTGAATGCACCATGGATGCTTGATCAGGAATTGTTCTTACTTGACGTTATCATCACAAACTACCTTGAACCTTTTTTTAAAAAAAAATCATGGCATAGCACATTTTGACAAGCCTTTTCACTTGAGCACAAGAGATAGGCTGATGGTGCATTGTCCAAAGAGTTGTAACTGTTTCTTGCTGCTCTTATGACTAAAGGAAGGCTGGACAGAGAACATGATTTGGAGAGTTTTTTGCAAATTGATCAATTGATCAATTGATTGTGGTGGGTATAAATGTGATAAATAAATGAAATGCATGGGCATCCTCCTGGATGCATGGCTGTCATTGGACGATCATATCGCAGCCGTCTCCAGGAGAGCTTTTTATCAGGTCCGTAGGATCTTCCAGTTTGTCATTGTTCCTTTTAAAAAATCCTTTCTGGATCGGGACGTCATTCGCACAGTCACTTCTGCCCTCGTGACCTTCCGTCTTGACTATGCCAATGCTCTCTACATGGGGCTCCCCTTGAAGAGCATCTGGAGGCTGCAGTTAGTACAGAATGTGGCCGCGCAGGTGATTATGGGAGCTCCTCGGAGCTCCCATATTACACCTATCCTGCGCGAGCTGCACTGGCTTCCTGTGGCCTTCCGGGTTCGATTCAAGTTGTTGGTGATCACCTTTAAAGCACTCCATGGCTTAGGACCTGGGTACTTATGGGACCGCCTGTTGCCACCATCATCCTCCAGCCGGCCAGTGCGTTCCCACAGAGCAGGCCTCCTTGGGGTTCCAATGTTGGGATGATGTCATCTGACAGCCCCGAGGGTACAAGCCTTTTCTGTGGCTGCACCCTCCCTATGGAACGAGTTGCCCCCGGAGATTCAGACCATTGTAGACCTGCGGACCTTCCAGCATGCATTGAAAACCCACTTATTTCAGCAAGCTGGTCTGGCCAATACTTAGCAGGGTCTTAAATTTGTTCTTAAAAATTTTATATGACTTATTTAAAATTAAAATTTATTATAATGTGGCCTGGATTTAATTTTTCTTAAACTGTTTTTAACTTTTCTATGTATTTCTTTTTAAATGGCTGTGCACTGCCCCGAGTCCCTAGGGAGGAGGGCGGGGCGGTATACAAATGTATGAAAATAAAATAAATAAATAAAATAAATGGACCCTTTTCCAGCCTGTTGCATCCAGGTGTGTTTGATTTAAACTTCCATAATTCCAACTATTTGAGCGGTATGCATCTAGAAGTCCCTAAGTTTGTCAATTGCTTCTCTGATCAGATTGTTTCTACACTGAATTCAAATTAGAAGAGCAAAGCCACTTCCATGTGCAATGCACCTATAATCCACCTTCAAATGAGGTATTGAAAGAACAAATAAAACAACAAAAATATTAATTGCAATGAATGAATCAGGTCTACTGAGAAATAGATCCTTTAATGTTCAATGGCAGGGGTGTCAAACTCACGTCATCATGGCATCATCACATGATGTATTAGGACATTTTCTGCCTTCGCTAAACTGGGTGGAGGTGGGGCCAGCACATGATACATCTTGCCCGCAGGCCGCAAATTTGACAGCTCTGTTCTATGGCATTGTATGTGCCTCTAAATTGGCCACTCTTTCCTTTGAAACCTAACCCAGGAATAAAACTGGGGAAAAGCCAATTTTAAGGAAATAAAGTAAGTTTTGAGAGCTGTGATCATACAACCATGTTGAATAAAGCATAATTGCCTTGATTTGTATAAAAAACTAATCCATAATTCATGGTTTACAAACCCTAATAGCTGGCAATGCTGGCAGTAGATGTTTTGGTGCCCTAGGCAAAGTCATATTATGGTGTCTCCAACAGTTTGGCTCATCTTTTGATGTTTTTAGGAATTTCAGAACAACACCTTCTGGTTTCTTTTTTTTTCTTGAAGTTTTTGAGCTTTATTCTTTCAATGTTCTTTTCTTGGACATTTTTATTCTGTTTACTGCGAATAGCAGTAAATCACAGTAAATAATTCATTTACAGTACACAGTAAATAATTTTACAGTGAATCACAGTAAATAATATACATAGACAGTGTTCACAAATGACAACAATCCTGTGAAATGTTACAGATTCCTCAACTTATGACTGATCATTTAGTTACAACCAATTGAACTTATGGCCTACCTGCAAAACAGGACTTACAACCTAAATCCAAAGTTCTGACAGTCAGCCTCATGACCATACTTAAGCACTTAGCATCACAGCCACATTTATGACTGTTCGCAGTGACCCATGACAATATGACTGCATTTTGCATCAGTTTTGATGAAAATCAGCACTTGCTTTTGATTTTCAAAGAAACTGTACCATAGTGAACAATGGCTTCATTTAGCGACCACAGCATTTGCTTAACAATTGCAGCATTTGCTTAATGACCATGGCGTTCACACTTACAACTGGCATGCTCACTTAACAACTGCCAGAAAAACATTGTCAGTCACATGACCAACCTTTTTAATGACCATTACAATTTACAGCTGTAATGACCAAGTTCCATTACAATTTACAACCGTAATGGCCAAGCTCCATTATGGTTGTAACTCAAGGACTACCTGTATTTAATTGTCAAGTGCAACATCATTGTTCTTCTGAGTACAACTTTGATGGTTGTGCTATTTGCTCACTCTCTCCCTTCCTGAATGCCAAACATTTATTTCTCTGCTTCAGTAACATTTCCAGATTCCTGAGGTCAATAGCTGTAACAATAAGTTCTTCTCCCAACTTGTAGCATCTGATTTGTGTGCTGTTCACTACCACTTAGCAAACTTTGTGGGTAAGTGTCTTCACAAAGAGTAGAAAGGGAAAAAAAACCTTAAAAGCTATGAGGAAAGATTATCAGATTTTATTCTCATATTGTGTGTTTTGAGAGCCAGTCTGGTCTATTGGTTAAGGCCCTGGCCTGGTAACAAGGAGACTGTAAAGAGACACCTTAGGCGGTGATTTTGGGCCAATCAATGTCTCTTAGTCCATAACAGCAGGTTTGGGTGACCAATAGTTGATCCAGGAAAAAAAAGTGGGACAGGAAAACACTAAGAAGAAGAAGAAATTGTGTCTTTTGGAAGCTTTTTCAATTTTGGCACTGCCTATAATTAGGTGTCTACATAGGTTGCTTAGGCCTAGAACTGGCCCTGTGGCTGGGTTCACACATTTGGCTAAGTATGATTTGTGAACCCACAGAAAAACTAGCCTTTTTAAAAAAAATTTTTTAAAAGAACTAGTTTGGCATAGATAAAATCATGAGCTATTCAGAAAGTGCTATTTATTACTACCAGCAGTCCTTTATACTAGTTCTGGAAATACTTCTCACAGCAAGTTTTATTCTATAGGGAATAGAAAGGTGTATATTGTTATATCATAGTTTAATTAGTTCAAAGGTGAGGTCGATGATGCTAACGTTTAAATCCAGAGCACTGCTAATAGCAGGTTATATAAGGTGTAACATATTTTGAATAATTCCATCTTCTGCTCTTGTTTTGAGAGAGAGATCAGCTCCAATGTTATTTGGGTCAAAACTCCTCTGTCCTCATTAAAATAAATTGGCTGGCATGCTCATCCTTGTGCACAACCTTCACTGTGAAAAGCCAACCAAATAATTCCTGGTGTTTCTTAAACAAACAGCACTCCCCTCCCGCCACCCTGAATTGGCTTTCAAAGAGCATTTGCAATAAGATTTTCAGTCATAGCAGCAAAACGCCCAGGGAGTTAGTACCGCTACAAGGAAAGCCACATACTAATTCCGAATGCATTTGCTGCTTGGATTTGAGCAGTTTTCCTTTCCTTTTGCCTCCCCATCTGAATGAAGCTTTCCTGCAGTGTCCCAGAGGCTGCACTGAAGGATGTGACCAGCTGTGCAGTCTTGCTCAGTTAACCAAGGCTGAAAACTGGAAGAAGCTTCTAAACAAAACTTTTACAGTGAATTGTGCCTTCTTAATGGAATCCAAAATAGTTTGTAATGAGTGAATGAAAACTGAGACGACTTTACTTGATGGGTATTTTTTTCTGAAGGGGACTAATTATGGATTTATTTGATTGGGGATTGCAACCAGCGTGAGGTGGACTGACTGATTTGAGCTTTTGTATTCAAGTATTTTGTATTTAGATGGCAGAAAGGAGAACAGGAGACAGACAACCCAAGAAGAATCAGGCGACCTCAAAATCTAGACTTGTCGTACCATCTCTGTCACTACAGTGTGACATCTTCACAACCTGAGACTTCCAGAACCACAAAAATCCTGAATACAGCTCCAAGAGATACTCCCAAAATTATTGTCAAGTTGATTTTTGAAGTCACAGAAGGGGCAGGTTTTAAAATTCATAGTGAGTAATCATCCTGTTTTAATTATCAGAACTGAATTTGAATTGCATTTAAAGCTCTGTCAAATTAAGTGTTTATTTTTGCCCTACCCAGAAGCTAAGAGCAGGTCTGGTCTTGGTCTGAAAAAAACAGACCACCTTGGTCTGAAAAATACAAAAGATGCATTTGCTTTTGCTAAATGCAAACGTACCCATTTATGCCAGGGGACTTGGCTTTTTATTAAATAAAATAGAGGTCCTTCTCCAGATAATTTTTATGATATAAAGTTTGGCTAAAGGGACAATTTATCTCATCCATAGTTCTTAGTCTTATCTGCTGCCCACTTGAAGGAATTAAAGACATTAGGCTACTTACTACAGGCTGCTTCTTTCCAGAGGTTTTGGGTTTTAATAGCTTAGTCAAATAATCTGAGATGCCTCTAATATATCAGCCGTATGATTGTTTTTATATTGAGCTTTCTCCATTCCTTTGCTTATCCTTGCTACATTTTTAGTTTTTAGCTTGCACTGCTTCAAAAGGGTTGCTTCAGAAAATGCAGAAGGTGATGTGTAGTGCCTTCTTCAACTTTTAAATCCAAGAGCTCTATTTTTTTAAAAAGGGACAAAGACTAGGTTTTAAAAGGGATTTGTTTGGCTAAACACAAGGTGTCTCCTAGGTTTGTTTTCACACTCCGCTACTCCACAATATTTCTCCTTTTTTGTTAGCTCCTTGTTTGATGAAAATGGAATTTGATTTCCCTCATCATGTCTTCTGCTCTTGGCCAATCATACAGCTGACATGAAGTTTGAATATCTGTAGATTTCATTCTCTAAAGCTGTTGGGCCCTAATAGTCACCTTTCAAGATAATCTGCCTTAAGTTGAAAACTATAACCGCCTCAAACAAAGGAATAAAAGCAGGATTAATGTTGGCTTTCCTCCTGTCTCCTTTTCCAAATAGATAATCCTGTTTATATCACCCAGATGTAATGTTCAGAAAAGTGCAAGAAATTCATTCTTGGAAACAGAAATAAAAGAGGACCATTACAAGAATGTCAATGTCAGTGAAGTCACTCATGGGTCATGAGACAGCTCTGCAATTTCACAGATTGTGTTCACCTTCCTTGGGCACTTTTTCTGGAGCTGGCATTAAAATTAAAACAGCCGTGCTGCACTTTAGGGGTAATGCTCACTATTTCTGTCTCCATTTGCAAATGCGACTAGACATAAATGTGTGACTTTGTATTTACCAATTTCACTCTGATGCCATTCTGGTTAAATGAAATGTCAGTCAACTAGGCTGTGGTATTTACCTCTGTCTGGAAGGCAGCTGCTCCAGCAGGAGAAATTGTTGACTGTTGAGATGGAGCTGGAATAGTGCGTATGTGTGTGCTTAATAGGACATAAACAATACACGTCTATGCTTAAATGTTCTGCATGATCAACATTCTCTGTAAAGTCATCTGCTCAATACAGCGTTTGTTGTTTTGGAGGAAGGAGAGATTACCTTGGTTCCTGCTAATCCCCCTAACTTGTTTGGTTTGATTACATTTTGTAACAATTGACAACAATCAGACAGCCAGTTTGGCACAATGGTTAAGATCACAGGGCTAGAAACCATAGATTGTGAGTTCCAGTCTCGCCTTACGCAGAAGGCTGACCTTGGACAATCACTGTCCCTTACCCCAAGGAAGACAAAGACTTCTGAAAAATTCTGCCCCCCCAAAAATTGCAGGGCTCACTCCAGGCAGACACAGAATTTAAAAAAAAAGAAAAGAAAACTGATTTAAAGGAAAAGGAAAGAGACTCCACCAATTTGAGAATTCAAAAAGTGCCACTTCTATTGTGTTACTGTGGCTGATCCTAATACAAATTGTGGATTTTGGATCTCTCTAACTACCTCTACTAGAGTAACAAAGCAGATTCCTTGGAAGTTAGTGCATAAGCTCAGTTTTCCAAACTGTGGCCTATGGAAAATTATTGTTTCAGAAGAAGTTGATGGTTTCCAAGGGCAAAATAGTAAAAAACAAACAAAAAACAATTCACTGAAACGCAGCCCATTTTCTATCATTACAGCTTGGCTTTTTGGTTAGGGGTTCTGAGATTCTTTTAACTAGCAGTCTTAAAACATTTGAAACTCTCTACCTTAGCCCACCTGAGGTGGGCTCTTTTATACTGCCAGAGGAAGCACAGTATGAATCAGCCATATGCTCTCTTGATCATTATTCCACTTAAATTCTAGTTTTCTCTTCCTCTTTCAAACTTTATCTACAGTAGGCTGATTATGTCTGCAACAACTGTGGGTAGTCCACAAGTCAAGATAGCAAGTGTAATTCAAACTTGCCACAGTCTATTATCTCCATCTCCATTTTTATTTTCTGATATAGAAAGGACATTTCACATTCTGTAATGCAGATGTGAAAAGGTCATTCTGGGTAAGCCCATTGCAACCTGTTATTCCTTGAAACTGTGATGATTGTTAAAACTCTTTATCACTGTGCATATCAGAATTTAAGTTTGCAAATCATAAATATTTGCAGGAATGTGCCCAAGGTTCACACTGATGAAATGGTAAGAAATTACCTGAAATTAACGGGATAACAATGTTGTTTCAGAAATAATAGTTTTCCATCCAGTTACAAGGGGTAGAAAAGTTACAGTATTATGCCACTCCCTAAAAGAAATGCTGTGTTTTCATTTGTCTTCTTATTATCTTTCTCTTTTTTATGCTTTTTCAAATCTTACTTGAATTGCTACTGTACTACCTTGCATTTTTTTCAGAACAGCAAGATTTCATCCTTTTGTTTGATTAAGGATTAAGTTTGATAAACTTGTTGAAACACTAATTTTTTGGTTATTTATATTCTGCCTTTATTGTTTTTACAAATAAGTCAAGGTGATGAACACATCCAGTACACATTTGAGAAACAAGTGATCGGACTCAAATTATCTCTAGCAGTGACTTTTCTAGTCTTTGCAGGAATGTAGCTGTGCAAGAGTTCAAGAACAGAAAGCAATAGTTTGCTGGCTGGCAGTGATAAGAAGTATAATACCAATTTCTGAGCCACTGCATTGGATGCCAGAAGGTTTCCAAGTTTAATTCTAAGTATTTTTGTTAACCTATAAACCCCAACATGGTCTGGCTCCTCTTTAATTGTTGGAACTGACTTCCAACACAATATGTTCATCCTACATGTTTTCTCCAAGAACTGATAGTTCAGGTCCCTGACATGCAGGAGATTGGAAGTATCTGTATTGTGTACATGAAATAAAGTTATTATTAAAAATTATTACTAGAGAGCTAGGAGCCCACATTTTCTCTGTGGCTGCCCTTTCATTGTCCCTTAGCTCCCAAAGTGATGGTCTTCATTAGTCAAAATGAAGTTATTTTGTTTGACTAGTGTTTGTTAACAGAGATATTGGGGAAGGGCAGGGGCACCAAGCCTGCAACAGAAATGGCACTCTTTTATACATTCATACATTCTTACTCGCTTGGTAGTGTAAATGTGTTCTCCACCATGGAGATACACTACACCAGAATCCTTTGGATAGATGAAAGAAATTGCCTAGAGAGGGCATTATAAAAATATAATTCATGCTTTTTTTCATTTTAAATAAAGAATACTATAAATCAGCAGAATCCAAGAAGTATTTCAGTATTTGGGATTTTCCTGTATACTTCTTTTTAGTGGACCACAAGTTTCACTGATTTTAAAAACAACAATAAGCAATTGAGAAGAAATTTATCCTGAGAAGAAAATAAGTTATTCAAAATGAATTTTCTGATCTCTGGATCAGAAAGTTTCACTGATTTTAAAAGCAACAAGCAATGGAGAAGAAATTTGTCCTGAGAAGAAAATAAGTTACTCAAAATCAATTTTCTGATCTCTGGATCTAAGATTCTAACTATGTTTGCACTGAAATCATGTTTAAAATATTGCACAATATTGTCTCTAGAATGGGTGGCTTCAGAATGGAAGGTACATATTTTGTTAGGGTAATGGAGAGAATGCTCCAGTGTGTTTCACCTCTCTGAGATTTAAATCTGAAGACAAGATTTCTGCACTGGTGAGCATGAGTCAGCAAAAATTATTTTCTAATAAGGATGGAAGTTCTAGAGAGGTCAAACTTTTACAAATGGTACTTAAAACAGTCATTTCAAAAACATTTTTAATAGCACAGCAATTTCGTTGATCAAGAAGTACAGAAGGATAAAATACTACTGGCAAGTTGTCAGGAGATGAAATAACTGGGAAGCTTCAGAAATAATCAAAGCTATGCTTCAATAGCTACATAAATCTCAGACTAATGTTGAACTTAACATTTGATAATTTCCAATTTAAGAAGCAATTTTAAATAACTAATTTTCTCAATAATAAACCATGACATTGGAGTGGAAATAACAGGAGAACCTACACCTGCCAGTTGTAACTGGGAATCATTCTTTGGGATTAATGGAAGAAGAAAATCTAATACAGTTGAAGGTAAAAGCTTGAGGAAATTTATTGTAGAGTATGAGTGACTGCCTTGTTTAGCAACCATTTTCAGGCAGTGGTGAAAAAGTAATTTTGCAAACAACCTCACATTTATTATATTTGCAGATCTGTAATGCAAAGGAAAGCTGAAGTAAGATAACAAAATTATGAAGTTTTACTTAACGACAAACTTTGTCAACAACTGAGTTGCTTGTCTGAATTGTGGTTGCTAAATGAGGACTACCTGTATATATTCAATAGGGCACATATATTTTTTATGAGTGTAGTACCCAGTGCACATACAGACCCTGTATATAATATACAGTACACTTTATGTATAAACACTTAGCTACATATAAATTGTGACTAATCTGAAAGGATTTACATTATTGGCATTCTGAGAAAGAAGGAATCCCTCCTCTGTGCTTATGAAAAAGGCTAAAACATAAAGTACCATACAATTAAGCCCTGTTTTCAGTGAAATCTAATATGCAATTTTTGTTGTTTTTTGTTTTGTTTTTTTCTCCTGTCCATTCTAATATGATGCAGGAACAGGAATAATTGCCTCAAAGTTGTAATCTTAATAATAAATTCCAGGCTTCTTTCTGCATACAAATAACCTCCATTTAAATAAGAACAGATTTGATACAGTGTACATGGATTAATTAACTTTCTTCTTGTTGTTGTAGAATTTTATAGTTGCTTAATTCTCGGTGAGTTGAGTCTCGTTCCCAATCCTCCTAAATTATTCAATATTATCTGATTTTTTAATTCTTTCTAGCCCAATAGGATGTTAGAAAGAAGTTATGTAAAAAGGTTTGGGACTGTTACTGTCTGTCTGCCTGTCCATCAATACCCTTGAGAAACAGAATGAAATGCATTCAAATTTGTGTGGTAAGAGAAGCCAGAAAAAGAAGCCTAAATTCACGAAAAAAGGATTTGTAACTCTGAAGAAGAAAAAATCCAGGAAAAATTATGCAAATACATCTCTACAGTAGAGTATTTCTTAGCCGTGGCAACTTTTAACATGTGTAGACTTCAGAATTCAACAGTGCTATAGGAAGGGGTCTCCAACCGTGGCAACTTTAAGACTTCTGGACTTCAATTCCCAAAATTCCTCAGCCAGCTTTGCTGGCTGAGGAATTCTGGAAGTTGAAGTCCAGAAGTCTTAAAGTTGCCAAGGTTGGAGACCTCTGCTATAGAAGTGGTTGGATGGTGGCTCAGAATGTTGCCCACTGCTCCATTCCAAACCTACCTATTTCCCAGTCATGTAATTTAGAACAACATTATTTTTAAAGAGTGGTAAAAGGTTGCGATGTTCTGCATCCTTCCTCTACTGAATGTATTTTTACAAGAAAGTTTGCAACTATATAGTGTATCAATGCCTCATATATGTATCCAAGTTAAGTGTCAAATCAATATTAGTAACAAGTTGGAGAATACATGCAGAACACAGTTTCCAGGATTCTTTCCAACCCCTTCAGAACAGTTCTGCCTTCAGTCACATGGCCAAGAGAGTGGATTATTAGTAATAGGCACCCTGGCTGCAATCTCAAAACACCTGGAGCATCACAGAAACATGTGAAGTGTCAGCATTGACAAAATCATTGTCAGTCAATTGCAAAAGGTAACTTTACCTGGAACAGCTAACATGTTGTGATGATACTTTTAACATTATCAAAAAACATTTGCCTATCCCAATGACTTGAGAAGGACTTGATAAGTGGATCAAGGAGGACTTTGGATAAGTGCCAAATCTAGACTAAACATCTGACTGTACAACCAACTATAACTATCATGTATTACATGTAATTATCTGTTTTATAATATATATTGGGGCAAATGTTCTGCTTTTTCCCCTCTTCCAGAGCCTCTGGCTGAATGTGGCTCAGTTTTGAACTTGTTCTTTCTTTGCTGGCTTCTATAGTATTCCAAATATACTACATTTGATCTGATAGTTTTGTTTTGAGAGAATTATCCAACTAATGAACAGATAGGATCTTGTATCTCTTTTTCATAATTTTTTTCAAACATTAATTTGGATTGGAAAAAAAGAGAAAGCCCTGCTTCATCTTGTAATTTTACAAAATGTAATCATTTCTGGTCTCTAGCCAATGGCTTTTTTGGAAAATATCTACAGTAATGGATTTTAGGGTCAAAAAAAGCCATGGGAGATGAGGCAAGGATCAGCAAAATGAGCTCACTAAAAGGTGGTTCAGGAATTCTGGGAGTTGAATCCATAGGTTGTAAAGGACCATGGTATATGGAGTTCCTAGTATTATTTTCTTTATCGCATTCTGTATGCAAATGCTAAGATCTTTCAATGCCTTTCTTTCATTGCTGTATCGTGAGGGAGCCTTCAGGGTAACTTAATGTTATGTTTTCAGCTCTAATCGCTATGAACTTGCTTTCGTTGCATTCTACCTCTTTCCTCCACAGCAGTGTTTCTCAACCTCAGTAACTTTTAATGCATGGACTTCAACTCCCAATGTTCCCAGCCTGCCTGCTGACTGGGGAATTCTGGGGGTTGAAGTTCACACATCTTGCTGAGGTTGAAAAGTTGCTGAGGTTGAAAACCATGGCTGTTGGTTGTCTTTCACGTAAGAATTTGGCCACAGTGAAGTCCAGGCCTGCCTTAGGCATGAAAGCCAGCTGGGTGAAATTGAGCCACTCACTCTTTGTCAGACCAAGCCACCTCATAAGAGTTACTACTGTGGGGAAAATAGGAAGTAGGAGTATTATGTACATTCACTGCTTTGAGTTACTTATGTAGTAAGAAAGACAGGATAAAATATCTAATAAATAAATAAACAGACACGACTGCAATGATTTCCCAAGCTTTAACTATATTTACCTTTTGGGGGTTGTGATTTTTCATGTATTTTTCTGCTCAAAAAGATTTTTTTAAAATTAATCAACAGGAGCAAAATGCAAATTACTAATTTCCATCCTTAAAATCTTCAAGCTGCCCAAATAGTACTATAAACTATCATGACAAAAATCCAGTCATTCCCTTTCTCCCTGGTTTTGGCAGTGTAAATTACAATCCATTTTGAGGACTCTTGCTTCAAAAGGCTTCCCTCTCCCACTCTTCCCCCCACCCTCACACAAAAGAGACTGGGTCATCTAAATTTTGCTGGGAAATGATCACCTTTCCAATGATGTCACTTGCTGCCTTTAAGGCAATTGGAGACTAAATTGCAGCCTCCAGATCTGGAAAATTGCTCACCCTTCAGCTAGGATAACAAGTAACTGAATCCAATGTGAGACTATGTTCCTAGTTTCAAGTGTTGTCCGGTAGAGAGAGTGGTGGACTTAAATTTTGAAACTTAAGGCAGGAATAAATAATAGCATTGTAAATGTTTTCTGCAAGAAGGGAGGACAGGCCTCTGTTCTGGATGCCTTATTTTCAAAGTGAAATTGAATAAAATAATAGGAAAAATAAAATTAAAAAGAAGGCATGCTTTTTTTTAAAAAAAGTGTAGCATAACACGTATTGGGACCTTAATATTGTCAGGAATAGCTTTCCCTGAAGCTATTATGAAATTAAGCTGTTTTGACATCTCTACTCTATGAATGTGTCTGGATTTATATACTATATGCTATTCTTACAATGAGTAGGCTGGGCCTGTAAAATAATTCCATCCTTACTTGCTAGGTAAATCTCTTCCCCCATGGGATGGAAAGAGTTACAAAACCACAAATGCCATATACCTTTCAGGATGTCTTCTTAATCATTTCCTGTGGTTTTTCCTCTCACCAATTAAATGGAGGACTTAGAATGGATTTTTTTTCTCTGTTTGTTTGCTGCAGTCAAAACAATAAAATATATGTTGGCATCTGAAAACCAAACCCATCAATTATGGATGGAGTGAGCAGTTTGCAGGTTTATTTTATTTTTAAAATAAACTTAAAGGCTCCTCTGCAGAAAAAAAGGCATTAAGAGGAATTTAGATGGAGGGATTCTTCCAGACCAGTAGTCCTCAACTTACAAGCATTCATTTAGTGACCAAAGTTAAAAGAGCACTGAAAAAAGTGAGTCATGGCAGTTTTTCACATTTAGGACTGTTGTAGCATCCTCGTGCTCACATGATCAAAATTCAGACGTGTGTATTATGGCGGTTGCAGTATCCCAGGGTCATGTGATCGCATTTTGCAACCTTCTGACAAGCCAAATCAATGGGGAAGCTAGATTAACCAAGTTATTAACTTAACAATTGCAATTAAGTTGTAAAACAGGCAAAATTTTGCTTAACAACTGTCTTGCGTAGCAGCAGAAATTTTGGGCTCAATCGTGGCCATAAATTAAGACTAGCTATACTTGCACATAACATGGAGACAATCACACCCTGAAAAATATTTTGTCCTTTTATGGCCCATGATGTTTCATCTCAACTCATCTTATTGCATTACATCACATCCTTTGCACTTGAGATAGGATTAATTATATTAGCATTAAAGGAATGTTTTCTCTCTTATTCTGATAATTATGTTATACATTGTCCAGAGTACTGTATTTTTTCACCTATAAGACAACCCCATGTATAGGACAACCCCCTCCACTTTTCTCACCCAAAATTCAGAAATCAATATTTTAAGCAATCAGAAATTTCGCTTATGAGGCTAGTTTGCAGAGATACCTGTATCGGCAGTTTTACAATCATGGTTCTCCTCTTGGCTCCACTTCCCACGTATAAGGCACCTCTCCATTTTTAGGTAAATATTTTAAAGAAAAAGTATTATCTTATACACTGAAAAATATGGTAACTTTCTTGTGAGAAGGGTGGCTCTATGGAGTTTAGTCTAGTGGATAGGGCACAAGGCTCAACCAGGAGTGGATTGTGAGTTCTAATCCTGCCAACTGGATGATTTTTGGATCAGTCACACTTTTTCAGCCCAACTGACCTAATGGGGTTGCTGTTGTGGAAATAATAAGAGGAGGAAGGAGTTTTTGTTACAGTTAAGCTAATCACTGCAATTGTTTAGTAAATCATACAGTCATTAAGCGAATCTGGATTTCTCCATTGACTTTGCTCATCAGAAGCTGGCCGGGAAGGTTATAAATGATAATCACATGACCTGGAACAGTGCAACTGTCTTAAATATATGGCAGTTGCCAAACACCTGAATTTTGATCATGTAACAAAGGGGATGCTGCAACGGTGTGACAAATGATTGCAAGTCATTTTTTTCAGTGCTACTGTAGCTTCAAACAGTCTGTGGGGGGAAAAAATCCAGTCTGGTTGCAAATTGTAAGGAAAAGAAGGTCTCTGTTTATTTGGTTTCCAGAAACCTCAGTGACAGCAGCATGCTTCTGGACTGACTGACTGACTGACAAAATGGCTGAGTGAGTGTGTGGATCTTTTCAATTCAATCCTTTATTGTCAATGCACAACATGTGTGCTGCGAAATTGAATCTTTTGGGGTTTCTGGGGTTTTGTGTTTGAGATGCTCCAGGGGGTTGTGCAAAGTAGTGAGCCTTTTGTCTATTGCTATTCTAATGGTGGTTGGTAAATCCTATTATGTCCTAAATGCTATGTCCTGTCCTAAGAATTTGGGTGGGAGAATATAGATTTAATTCCATCAGCTCCAATGTTCTTTGTGTATGGTCTGTGTGTGTGTTTTTATAAATTGGCCCAGTCTTCCAGAATGGATACAAAATCTCCATTCCAAAAGACCAGCCTCTTCTGCTTGAGGCTGTTTTCCTATGCAGGAAGACTGAGGCTGTTTTTTGCCTTTTAAGAACATGTTTCTCTGTTTCTCTACTTCTCCTTTGGGGAAATATAATATTCTGCCTCTTTTTAAATATTAATAAATAATATTTTAATCTGGGGAGAGGGCTTCCTATAATAAATAAATAGTTGTAAGTCTAGGACTACCTGTGTTCCTGAAGACTAGTAAGCCTGCATCCAAAGGGAGCTGAACACTCATTGCCAAAAAGATCTCCACTAACAGGTTAAGACCCACTGACTCTGTTTGTTATACCCTTGCGCCCGGATTAAATGCAAGGAGGGAAAAGTCCCAAGGAGAGCAACAAGTAGACCAAGACCAAGCCACAATGCGATCCTGTGGATTATACGCAACGTGGGGGGGGGGGTTCGCTCTTTTCACCTTCAAATTTCAGACAAAAGAAGGGACAAAAAAAGCTTGTTCTCCAGGTTTCTAGCGGAGCATCGGAGATCCTTCTGTCCGTTGTTAAAGTTGATAAATAAGGGTGGCGGTGGGGAAAGGGGAAGGGTTTGGGAGAAGAACTTCTGGCTCCAACTCTAATCCGCCCTTTTTGCGCCGATTAGTTTTCTTTTTACGATTGGAAGGCTAGTAATGCAAAGTTCCTCGCCTCGTTCCCACCCCGAGCGTCCTTTCCAAACCGCGGCGCATCTTCGCGCGTACAAAGTTTTCTTTCGCATACGGTCGCGGTGAGCAGCAAGAGCCGCACCCGATCGCTTCCCTTCTTCGAAAGCAAAGGAAAATTCTCAAGAAAATGAAGAGGAAAGCCGGGGGTGGGGTGGGGGGGCTGGAAGGAGCCCAGCTCAGTCATGTGACGAAGGGGGTGGTACGGAGCTGGATCCCAGCCAGTGGCAGAAGCTGATGGGGAGGAACGAACGGAGCATGCAAAAAAAAAAAAAAAAAAGGCAACATGACTAACGGATCGCGGAATGGTGCGAGTCCTTATGTGCTGGGATCTCCCGGAATGTAAGCGGAGGCAGCAGCAGCCCCGGCGGCTCTTTCAATCTCCTGCCTCCGAGAGTTGGATCTCTTGCTCCCAAAGCAGATCTCCTCTGGGGGGAGGAGGAGGGTTAAGGAAGGATAGAACATGGCCTGCGTTTTGAAGGTAAATCTCTATATCTGTTGCTTGGATTGTTCAAAAAGAAAGGAGAGATTGAGAATTAATAATAATAATAATAATAACGAGTCCCGGTCGCTTTTCCGAGCCACCCACCCCACCCCCACCTCCAACCCGGCTGCGTTTGAATCGAAAAATATCTTGAATTTTTCGAGATTGCCTCTTCTCCCCCGCCAGCAATCCCCGCTGGAAAATGCCGAGAGATTCTCAGGCGCGCCGCCGATCCTCTCCTCTCCCGCTGCCCTTCTTCGCTTCCTTGGTCACTGTCGCTACGGCCACCTCTCAGGCTAGCAGGGATGGGAAAGGAAGGAAGGAAGGAAGGAGCACGGAATGCGGCCGGGGAGGCAAGGGACGGGGAGGGAAAACCCGCTGGCCGTTTCCTTCCAGGCAGGACTTTAGCCCGGCCAGGCGCCTTGAGGATCCGCGGCGGGAAAAAGGATTCCGTCCTTTCTCCTCCTTTTGGGGAATCTCTGGCGCGAATCTCGCGCTGTTTTGAGATGTACAAGTTGCTCCAGAAGCGCGCACACACACAACGCACATTTCTCTCCCCCACCCCTCCTCTCGCCTCGATTTCAGCAGAAATCAAAACCGTGTCCCTTACTCCTCGTAGTCGTCTTCCTCGTGGCGTCTTCCGCAGCCTCTAGTTTCTTCTGTCCTTCTCCATCCAGAAAGACAGAAATCAACCACAACCACAAATCCTTCCCGTTTCACTGTCATCCTTTTGTTTCCGCCGCCTCTTGCTTTTGGATTCTTTATTTATAAATATAAATAAAATATATATATATTGTATATATTTAAGTCAGAAGTAGGTTGGCACCTGAGAAGGAAACTGAGGCACAAGAGAGAAAGGGCAAACCAAAGGGAAACGTTTAATTAAATAATAACAATAACAATAATAAATACAAATAAAATCAGCATTGGAAGTGCTCAATCACTCCTTACAGATCCCTTGTGTCAAAAAGCATACCCGTTAGGGTTAAAAGGATTTGAGTCCTGTACTTTGGGGCCTTTTTTTTTTTTTTCCAAATCCACACCAATAGTTTTCCCTCAGCACACTGAGCTGAGAGGTGGACCTACAAGCAGATGTCTTGATCAGTTGTTTAGAATTTCCTACACAAAGCTTTGGATTCCATTCAGGAAAATTCTTGGTTGAAATAAAGTTAGGTTGAATAAATATAGGTTGGAGTTCAAAAGGTTTTTCTTCTAGATATGGTATTTTTATGGTATTTTAATACCATAAAAGTTTTGTTGGCCACTGGATTCATATGATGAATGCGGTGTCTTATTTTCATAGGCCATCAGGGAGTTTGGAGAGGCCCACTTTATTTGCAGTCTTGCTTAGCAAATGGAAACTAATCTGCAACACATTATCTGGTGCTTTTAGTGACCCCAATTCTATTTTTGGTTCCCTGTGTTTGCAAGTTACTGGCTTTGGTGGGTTGCGAGAGGTTGTATTAGAATGATCCTCAATCCATTTTCTTACAGATTTTTTGGGGGGTTACAGTTTGGGATTTTCCTTCAGACTTCTTTGGGTGGGTGGTGACAAATTGGCCATAAACGACTATTTTTGGGATGCAGAGTTGTTTCATTGCAAAACACTGCTTTGTTTATGTAACTGTAGTCATGTACATATGACTTACAAGATCTGGGTTGAAAAACTGGAAGACCACTAGGTGGAAGCAAAAATGTGAGCGTTTTCTGCACAGTATTACCCTTCGTAATGTGCCCTTCGCACAGTCACTTTTGCCCTGGTAACCTCCCGTCTGGATTATGCCAATGCTCTCTACATGGGGCTCCCC